>JARACY010003308.1:0-34301 GCA_029255725.1 Scrobipalpa atriplicella
CAGTTTAACAGTCAAAACAACAGCACTTTTGAGTTTTGATTTGACACTTTGACATCAATCTAGATAACCCAGATTGGAAGAAAGAAAGAGGTGAAGTTCTTAATATTTAAATTCTCAAGCTTATGATTTCTAGTTTTGTAAATGGATTTAATTAAATACAAGTATTGATACGGCTTGATTGTGAATTGTGCGATATTCGGTAAGCTTGAGAGGCTCCCCGGATAAAATTTGCGCGGGCACGAGCTTGCAAACCTTCGCTAATTTATCGGTGAGTATCATTGACCAAACATTTGAAAGTTTACACAATATGATGATAACACAACACTACCAGTTTTATAGTACAGATAAGACGATCATATTACTTTGATGGAACCTAATTAAACCTCTCCAGATGGTGAATTCATGATTCTCCAAGTACTTCAAATTTATCTTGTATCATATAAGTTTTATCTCATATGAGTAACATTGAGTAAAATGCCAAGAGCCTTTAAATTAGGTATATCAGGAATTTTTTTTCAGATCCCAAACTGCCCTGGATCCCTGATTTCCTGATCCTGTGCTTAAGAAGTCTCCTGACCCTTTCCGTTCCCCTAAAAGTCCATCCTTTGCCATATTTTTACTTAAAGGTAATGTAATACAAAAATAAATGGAACAAAAGAAATACAAATTTTCGCTCAAAACTAGAAATTTTGACTGTTTCTGTTAAAAAGGCAAGAAATAATATAGATAAAGTTTGCTGACTGAATTTGCAAACTGCCATTAATCTAATCTTCTTTTAATTTAGTTTTCATTATTTATTAACCTCCGACACCTGGAATTTGATCAGTTGTTAGTTTGCCTTTTGTCCAAGATTTCTCCGAGGTGTACCTAATCTTTCCTTCTCTATGTTTTTGCTATACGTATTAAATTATGGTATGTATGGAATTTTGGCAAAAATAATCAATTTCAATACCTAGCCTTTATTGACTGAATTAATTAAGATTACATTACATACATGTTTTTCTCATGAATTAAGTAAGTTACATTAAATTTGATATTAATAAATTAAATTGAACAATAATCTTCTATATTTTATATATTTGTTTCCTTCTCCTTCATAGACCGATGCCAGAAGGCATAATTATCATCAAACCACAAATGGGGTATTGCTTTTAAAAAACATACAACATTTTATGTTTTTTGTATACTTCATTTTCATTAAGCTATGGTTCCTATTCATTTACCATTTTTTGTTTACTAATTTCCACAGTTTTATAAACAAAAAATGACGGAAGACATACAGTCATACACTTGGTAGGAACAAAACAGTTATCAAGAATGACATAATCAACAAAAACTCCTCAGAATAATACCTACAACTTTGTCTGCTTCTCTTTAATTTAACCTTTGTTTTTTAAATTAAGAACAAGGTAGGTATGTATATTATTATTAATGTAATATATCATAATAAATTGATATAACATATTAATGAGTAAAATTCTTGTATGAAAAAATATGAAAATATGAAAATTCTTTCATATTTGTGTAGGTTAGTTATAGAGTCAGTGCTGAGTTGAGCATTTTACATTTTCTATAGGTATAACAAAACTAATAAATTTAAAATATCAATCTACTGGTAAAATGTTTAAATAAATTATTTTCCAGCAGTAAAAGCCCCCCAAATGTCTGATGATTAAAACAAAAAACTAACTTCAATTAAATAAAAATCCTTATCGCTAGTTGCAGTAATAAAATAAATAAAATGAAAGTGTTTATTGTCAATTAACTTTAGTATAAAATTTAATTGTTATGGGTAGAACAATGCATAAAATTATTTTTATGTACATAACTTTACTATGGGCATAAACCTTTTATCACCATGTAAATTGACTACAAACAGTTATCTAAACCAGTAGCATTAATCATTATCATATTTGTAACATAAAACATATGAAACCACAGACTAGAAACGGGCATATCTAGAACGATAACAAACTGTATTTACTTGTATTTTAGTAGGTATTTATTCAAATATTAGGTGTCTAATATTGTAGTTGCAACATTATTATGTAGTATGATGTTTAGTAAGATAAAAAAATTTACATAGGTTTTATAATATACATAATTATAACAACAACCATGCTGGACTGGGAGTGATAGAAAAACATAGAATGTGCCAGCTGCATTTCCTCCCGGGCATGCTGTAAAAACCAGCTAAGTATATGTATTGCAGTGTATTGCAACTTAGGCGATAGACTGACAACCTGTCACTATAGCGACACACATACACATTTCAGTCTAAAATTGCCCTCAAAACTTGTCAGACGTAGCGAAACAACCTTTTCTTTGATCGTTTACGCTCTGCCTATCCCATTTGGGATAAAGGCGTGACGATATATATGTATAACAACAATCTGATATTACACTGCAAAAACATAGAAAGCTAACTAGTTTTGCATTGAAATTCCTTTCATATGTTTGTAATGCTTAACTAGTAGTAACTATTATTATTAGAAATCACACAATGGAGGTATGAAAATGTTAGTAGGTAGCAAACTAGAAAAACCAATCAAAATAAAAGTTGCTATTATCTTTAACTAAATGTGTGAGAACTCTTTGTTCGTGTTTGAATTGAACAAAACCATCTCATTGTTTCAATAACTTCGATGTTTTTATGCGTGTTTCTCAACACTCACTCTCAATACTTAACAACACTCTCACACTCTTATTACATCCACACTTGCCGAGGCTTCCTCATTCCAAATTGTAAGGTTCATTCAAAAGAAAAACCTTTAAAGCTGATATGATACAGAGAAAACACGAATCAGAAGGCGCAGCGTGGAAGGATCCCTTCTTATACGACAAAGGTTATACCACAGAATATATAATTTTAAAGTTAGACGATATTTGGTAAAGGTACGAAGCCCGGATGGTGTAGTGGATAGGGCCGCGGCCTTCTGTGCAGGAGGTCGTGGTTCGAATGCCACCACGTACCAATGTGTTTTTCGGTTTTCGAATTTCATATGTACGTTTATTCGGCGCTTTTACGGTGAAGGAAAACATCGTGAGGAAACCTGCACACACCTACGAAGAAATTCAAAGGTTGTGTGTAACCCAATCTAGAATTGGGTCTGGTTTCCCTTCTGGGTTGCGGAGGTCAGATGGCAGTCGCTGTGTAAAAACCAGTACCCTCGTTCAATCACCTAGATTAGGTAGCCGACTCCGAGAGATACGGGTAAAAGGCTAGGAAGATGATGATGATGATATTTGGTAAAGGTGGCGGGAAGCTGCTGGATGCAAGTTGCTCTTGCTTCGGACCGAATACTGGAGATGTATCACATGTTAGGCGTATTTAATTCGGACGACAGGGAACATCATGACTAAAATACCTTACAGGGTCCAGCTAATAAATCCGCATGAGATATTATTAGCAATATGGACGATACGACAACAGGCAAATACCTACTTTTCGACATACCATAACATAAGTATATCAAAAGTTAATCAGTAAACTCCAGTAGAAGTCTGTCCTTTCCATAATACAAAATATTTTAATGTTAAGATGAACTACATCAGTTTAACAGTAAATTACTTAGATAATTGTCCAGGAAGTTCCCCAGGCGCGTAGGCATAACAACGCGTAGCGTGGGCTGAGATAACGAAGAATTCCATAATTTATCGTCCGACAGAACTCCGTCACAGGGCCGCGGCACAGATTATACTATTTACTTTACTTTAGTTGTAAATAGGTAGGTAGGTATTAAAAATACATACTGTGCGTACATGCATAAAGTAAAAGTAAAGGGGTAGGCAGAGCGTCGCAGACCTCATAAAAAGCAGTTTTGCCTGACAAGTTAGATTAATTTTAGATACTAGCTGTATATTGTTAAATAGAAGTTGTCATTCATACCACTACATTAAGACTAAATAGCAATACAACCAAATCCTCGTTTCCCTCTACTGACTTCTATAATGAAGTAGCTAGTTCTGTTTTTCTAATTTTGTAGAAAAAAAAACGTACCTACTGAAAATCAAGTTCCCTCATCTCTATTGAGCACTAAAGAACCGTCAATTTATGGTATTTTCGCAAAATGTTTCTTTCTCATAAATTTCCTTTAGCAAAATGTCCATTTCGCTAAATACACCTTTGATTTATTTTTATTTTTAGTAGGTCCACTATTTAAACTAAATCTATCTCAAAGGGACATTTTGCAAAGGGGATGTTTTGCGAATGGGACATTTTGTGAAAAGGGACATTCTTCGAGAGGGCCATTATGAGAAAGGGATATTTTGCGAAAGGGACATTCTGCTACGTAAGCCAATTTATCTCCAATTTATGTAAGTCTGGCGGCTCTGTGGTTCTCTTGGTTTATTCTATAGGTATAATTTATGGCCCAAGTTAGAGCTTGTTTACTAGGATCACAACACGTTTAATTGCCCGAAAAGTTATGCCGTCTATGTAGCGGTCCGCTCATGGTTTTAGTTTTATTATGAGGGCGATCCGGCGGTGTAAAAGACACGACTTAATTAATACCGAGAGTAAAGAACAGCTTAACCCATGATAGCGAAACTGAACAACTTTCGTCAGATTTTTCATGAAATAAAAAAATTAAATTGGCTATCATGTTCAAATTGTCTGATTGGTGATAATTTTGTATGGGGAAGTAAAGAAAAAATCCATTTCCTGAATGAATTTCCTGGTGAAAAATTTGTTTCAGTTTCGTTGACTGAGCAACCCCCATCAGTTTGCGTTAAGCCTGTTATAAGTTCAGTTCATACCTGTCACTTTTTACTATCAGCAAACACGTCAACAAGTTAAGAAAGAACACAAGTCAAGAAGTCGTAATCTTACCGAATTGCCCTCAATAACCATTATTACGGATATCATCTTGATTGGGATTGCACGCTGTGTTCCTCTCAGCGATTACGAGATATTTTAACTGCCTCCGAGGTCTAGCGGTTAGAGGTCACGGGTTCATTTCCCGGTGGAGAGCAATAACTGTGTTAAACATAATGTGCTGTTGTTTGAAATTTTGGAAAAGAATGTCATAGATGTTCATTATAGACGTTGTAGCATATTTGATTCATAGATCTTTTATCATGAATGAACATTCCTCTGCTGGACTGGGCGTGATAGAAAAACATAGAATGTGCCAGCTGCATTTACTCCCGGGCATGCTGTAAGAACCAGCTAAGGGATTCGAGGGTTTCAGTGTATTATAATTTAGGCGATGTGCTCACAACCCGTCGTCACTATAGCAATATAGTCAGACGTGGCGGAACGACCTTTAAAGCAGTTTTTGCTCTGTCTACCCTATTAGGGATAAAGGCGTGATTTTATGTATGTATGTATGTATGTTAGGTACATAATTTTGATTATGAATATCATAATGCCTCTTCTAAATGCTTACTTTCCCTTTCAAAGTTACTTTCAATCAGTCTTATTAGAGTTAGAACCACGTTAAGGTAAAAGAGAACCAATATTTTGCATCCTATTAACACTTTCCAGCAAGTACACATGTGTGTTTGGTTTCTCCTTAGTGGTATTATCATCGAATACTTTCTTCAAATTAGAGTATGGTAGTCAGAAGGGAAAAGATTTTGCTGTAGATATGTATTTAAAACTGCAACGATAAGTAACTATTTAACGTGAGATTAAGATAAAGAAATTAAGAAAATTACTTCTATCTGCGTCCGTGTGTGTTATTTTGATTTGTATATTCCATGCTTAAAACTATTAGACACACTCGGTACATTATAATAAATGGAATTTCTCTAAAGACAAAGTCGAAAATTGCAATGTTCACTCTTTTAAAGTACCATTAATATTTGGCATCAAACTGCCACTAGCGGCCGAAAATTGCCTTTATCGCAGGTTTAGAGTGTTCTGGTTGTGTTGTGTAATTTTGTATAGATTTTTTTCTATTTTGATACTATTTGAAAGCACTGGTCTATCGACTATCTTTTTTTCGTCATAAATACGCTGATAGATACATTCTATCACGCCTGTCTGTCTGTATCCCTAATGGGGTAGGCAGAGCGTCAACGACCCAAACAAAGGTCGTTCCGCCACGTCTGACAAGTTTTGAGTGTTGTTTAAGATAGATCTGTATATTGCTTAAGTGACAAGTTGTCAGCCCATCGCCTAGCAGGTTTTTACAGCATGGCCAGGAGATGCAGCTGACACTTTCTATATTTTTCTATCACTCCCAGTCCAGCATGGAACCATAAGCTGATGTATATTAAAAACTAATAAAAATATCGTACTCCATATCACCACATCAGTCCGATGGGCTGGAACCAAGCCCCTCGCAGATGGAGTATCCTGCTTAAACCATGCATTCAATGTAATCTGTCGCGCTGTGGTGACACTACATTAATACCTATTCAATGTCGACTGCAGGTGTCGAACAGAACTAACGCATTGTACGTATTATAATCTTAAGTAAATAGTACTCCGATAGCCAGGAACCAAGCCCCTCGTAGATATGGAGGATCGTACTTAAACCGTGTGTTCACATCACGCAATGTAGTCTGTCGCACTGTGGTGACAGTGACTGGGCACGGCATTAATAATACATCCATATATATAATCACGCCTTTATCCCTAATAGAATAGAATAGAATAGAAAACGTTTATTTGGCAGTTAAAAAAATAAAAAACACAAAAAAAAACAATAGAAAACAATGGAGATCTATTTAACTGCCAAACAGTAAACAGTAAACAACAGTAAACAGTAATGGGGTAGGCAGAGCGTGAACGATCTACACCAAAGGTCGTTCCGCCACGTCTGACTTTTGTGGGTTATTCCAGGTGGATCTGTATAAGTATTGCTATAGTGACAGGTTGTCAGCCCATCGCCTATACAATACAATACTGAAACCCTCATATCCCTTAGCTGATTTTTACAGCATGCCCGGGAGGAGATGCAGCTGGCACATTCTATGTTTTTCTATCACTCCCAGTTCAGCATGGAAGAATGTTGAACAGAACTAAAGAGCTTTTTCATAATATAGGTACACGTATTAATTTTATCACTAAGTAAATAATGAACTGATGGGCAGGAACCAAGCCCCTCGTAGATGAAGCATCCTGCTTAAACCGTGTGTTCACACGCACATCACGCAATGTAATCTGTCGCGCTGTGGTGACAGGTTCACATTAA
This sequence comes from Scrobipalpa atriplicella, assembly GCA_029255725.1. Lineage (NCBI taxonomy): Eukaryota > Metazoa > Arthropoda > Insecta > Lepidoptera > Gelechiidae > Scrobipalpa > Scrobipalpa atriplicella. The sequence continues at coordinate 7,146 of JARACY010003308.1, forward strand.
TTAATGCGTAGTCAATGCCGGCTGCAGGTGTTGGAACTATTTAATAAATCTAAGTACTCTACATGGAATTAAAGTTTCTTAGGAGATTTTTATATGGTTGTAACTTTATCAAAGAAACATTGTGCCGAAAGCACCGTTTGCTTCAATAACCGGCTTAGTTGCTGTTAGGAGCTTTTTGTCTATATCCAAGTCTGTTATTCAAAATCTTCAGTTTTCTGGTATTTGAACTGCTGACGTTTAGACTGTCTGATTCGGACGAATGCTGCTGCTCATTCTCTCCGTTATCTTCATGGTGTTTCTGGTGAAACCGCACGGTTGCGGAAAAATAACTCATAAATAACTTAATAACTTGATTGTATATTTTATGCGCCTGTACTACCTATTTATATGGAATAATGACATGATATAATTGTATATTCAATGAGATCCAATGCCAGTAATCAAATGTAGGAGGATGCCATGAATGGCTTCTTGTTTACCTACTGGCCTATGTATTCAAGAAAAGTAGTGATTTAATAGCTAAGTTTTCGGCTCTGTAATCTGAATCTCTAAATTAGGTATATAAAAACGTTTGTAACTCTTTAACGAGTACAGTAGTTTTAACTCCAATACATACAGAGACATAAAATCGAGTTTATGACAGTAAGTACCTACCTACCTACATAAATTTATTCAATTTATTATAAAAGTGGGTAAGTCTTTTGATCACGCAAATCGTGTATGTCGTACTTTTTTAAATAAAGGCCACAATGTCCACGTGGAATACAAAGCAAATATAGACTATAGCTCTTCAAACACGGCGGGAAATCAAGTTGTTGAGCTTTATGACTTTGGCTAAACTTTCCGCACTCGCTAGATGTTATTTTTCTCTGTTATTCTTTACTCAAATCTTATTCTATCTTGTGGATTATCAAGTCAACGAACGCCCGATTGAGGCTGGTGTCAGAGTTAGGACCGGAACCTGTATAACTTACTTGCCATAGAGTCAGGTGATTCAGCCTTGATCACACTGAACACTATCTCACAAAGAATGTCTAGAGGGAATTGAACCCACATTTTTTTTCAAAACGCTTATACTGTTAACTATGCTCACAAATTGTCAGATATTACAATGTACTCATTGGCGAGCCGTTGACCGAGTAATGAGGCAAGGCCGGACACAGCTGACCGAAGTGAAAGACCTCCTTTGTCGACGATAAATTGCGAAATCGCCTCTTTGTGCAATCTCCCCCGTTAAAGTCTTTAAGAGGTCTTCAGCGGGGAAAGGGTTGCCCTCTTCAGACTGTGCCCTTTATTGTGCACATCAGATACATATATGACTCATTCATTGTCTAATACAGCTTTCTGCGAAGTGAATCATGATTTCTGCCAAGAAATGAGATGTTATTCCGCAGTCTTCTTCATGAGTGGGCTTTTCGAGTCGAAACACGACCCGATGAACCCTGGTGTCAGAGTTTAACAGTAGCTGTTATCCTAGTGGTCGTTTCCACTCAAGAACTAACTACATCATCAATCAGCATACGTCCCCCAGGGGCACATGCTTATCCTGACTTAGGGCAAACTATCTAGAAATGCAGTTTTTTGAATACGCACGTATTTAGAGAGTCGTGTCACCAGCAAGCTGAATGTACTACATTTTAAAAACGGAATCACTCGTAACGGTACTCATTACGTACGCACCTGATTTTGTTCGCAAACTACAACAATGTAGCAGCTTAAATTTTTTTTTTGTTAGCACCAGTTTAACACGAATATTTTACGCGTGATTGTGTAGTGTAAATACTGGCATATATAGGTATAAATAAATCACTCCCCTTTATAGCAACAGTAAGGCCCGTATTTATAATCAGCTCTCAAGAGTGACAGCGAGTTTGAGTTCGTATCAGAAATGTCATTTCAGTACAAAACGACCTGTCAAATCCATACAAATATTGCTCTCAATCTTGAGATTGCTTTATAAATACGAGCCTTAGTTTAATACCCATATTGTACCCTAATAAAGTAGTAAAAAAAGTATAATAATCCAAGTTTTTGTTATTATACTTCGCACGTTAAAATTATTATTTTAATCTCTACTGATTTATTATTTAATCTATATGACCTAATTCAATATAGCCCCTATGTAATAGTTGGCATAATATTGATATTGAACTCTATTAATGGAACTTCCAACAGAGCATATCTGGTGAATCACAATACGTCAGCCAAATCGTGTCTCTATAAAACAAAGACATTGTATTATGTATCTCTTATCTTACTTCCAAGCTGGACTGGGAGTGACAGAAAAACATAGAATGTGCCAGCTGCATCTCCTCCTGTAAAAAACAGCTAAGGGATCCGAGGGTTTCAGTGTATTGCAACAACAAAAGATGATGTGCTTCCGAATATGTATGTATGTATCTCTTAGCATCCGTTCTGCATAAACGTGCAGTACCTACTTACTGAAAAACGTCGCTATTAAGTAATTAAGTGTTAACGTTAAACCAACCAAGTACAGTTTAAAAAAACGGTTTTTAATTCTCATCATTAGGTAGGTGTTATCTTTGTTAAATATGTGGTAAAACAAAATAAAATGTCCGTAGCATGCCAATGCGCGATAACGAATATATCGCATCTATCTGTCAAACAACTTCAATACAATAACTTTAATAAGATGTGATCAATTGTATGATAAAAAGTTTTTCGCGGCGCCATGCTACGGAGGCTGAGCGAATAAACCGTAAAATCATTAGACTAAAATCTAGTCAGTGTAGTAGGTATCCTTTTTCAGTTTTATTCAAGAGTGTGATGTAATTTCCAGCTAATTTAAATTTATTATTAAATGTATTAATGAAGTTTGTTTTAATGATACTTCCATGCTGGACTGGGAGTGATAGAAAAACATAGAATGTGCCAGCTGCATCTCCTCCCGTGCATGCTGTAAAAATCAGCTAAGGGAACCGAGGGTTTCAGTGTATTGCAATTTAGGCGATGGGCTGACAACCCGTCACTATAGCAATATTCATAATCACCATCTGTATTAGCCCTCGAAACTTGTCAGACGTGGCGGAACAACCTATATTTAGGTAGTTTTTGCTCTGCCTACCCCATTAGGGATAAAGGCGTGATTTTATGTATGTATGTATGTTTTAATGAAGGTTTTTTTTTTTTTCAAAATTGGAATAAACCTTATCGTTACAATTTAACACGCGTGTTGTGTAACGAGCAATTAGTCGGTTTCTATATTCCCACCGATAACGGTAGAATTTTTTTTATTAATTGAAAGCAAGTTTCCATTTTTAGACACACTTATGCTCTTTGCAGTACGGAGAAGAATTTAATATGTAGGTATGAATTTTTGATAACTTATCGTCTTCACCGTAAAGTAGTGAAATAGTAAATCATCTCGCTAGCCTTATCTCGTAGTTATCGGGGTCGGTTACCTAATCTAGGGGATCGAGAGAGGAAGGATACTGGTTTTTACACAGAGCGTCTGCCATCTGACCTCCGCAACCCAGGCCAACCCAGCTGTCAGTTTTCAAGCCGCCAATGCTAAGCAATGGCCTAGCTCTGTCATTCTACGATATTAACTGGGACCAACAGCTTATCTTGCCTTCCGAAGCACGGAAACGCTCGACATCCATGGCCTGACCACGGCGATGGTTTCTTAACATTCGTTATCGGAATGAATAAGCACTAACCACTTGATCACGAGCTCTTCGTAAAGATGTTTAGTAAAGAATATTTATTGTATGGAAAAGTAGCTAGCTATAGCTTTCTCAAAGACGATAAAGAAAGATAACGAAGGCAAGCAACTTAGGTATCCTTTAACTCATCCTCCTGGCTCACAAAGTGATAGTTACTCTAATTGTCCGGCTAATTATGGCCGGGCCTCATGTGGGTCATTTGCGATGACCTAATAGGTACCGCATAATTAAGGATGAAGAGATCATCTACCATCGTGGTTTCTGTGAGATACCTACCTTGTTCTACTACTAAGGTAAACCTGCTTAATTTTTTTGCAACACATCTTCCCACATAAATAAAGTATTATTTATTGCATCCAATAACTAAAACATTCATTAATATTATTTGACAGTAAAAAAGTACTTTGCAGTGACAGTTCAGGATAGCCCAACCCCACCATACCAACTCATCGGACTCATCCCAAGGGAAATCATCATGTACTGCGTTTAATTCTACGCTCTGAAAATGTGTAATATAATAACATATAAAATCATGGTTTTATATTGTTGCGGTACACAACATGTTGGTTGCAGACCAATAAGCAATAAATGTTATCTTAGATTGAGTCACAATCCTGTCAATGCTCATCTGACCGTAACTTGTCACGTGTGTCGTGCTGCACGCAACCGGCTCACTGGATCTGAACGTAATCATTACCTACACGCCACATACATCCCGGCAAAAACATCTTAGCTAACAAGAAAGTGAAAATTGTGCGACTGAACGAAAGTGAGGTTAGGCGCCAATGTATTTTTCTGGTCTTTTTCCGTGCAGTGCCATCCAACGGGAGGTGTTGGAACTAATAAGGCTTTGAGGAAGGTCGAGGTTGCAGAGTTGGGTTGGGACGCGGCGGGGATGGCTCACTTTCTAGTAATAAGGTTCACCGCTAGATGACGTAAAGATGCAGTTTGTAAAAGTTTGTGCTCCATGGTTCCTGTAGTTTTTTTAGTTTTTGAGTCTGCCCATAAAATATGCCTGATAAGAGTAATTAAATAAGCATTTATTCTATTTATATCAAGACTGTATTTATGCCTAGTTAGGACAATGCATGCATGCTGAATCACGCTAATGTACGAAAAGTAAGATAATTCCGTGTTTCAGTCTGTCTAAAACCTGCATTCTTTCACTTGCATCTACGCCTTGAGTAAAAATCTGTCCTGTTTTTGCTCCCATCAAAAGCCACAGAGAAAATCAAACACGGCGTAATGCAATCGTACCCTCTATTTATACACAGGAATTAGGTCTCATCAATCACCAGACGGCTGCCAGACGAGATCACAACTAATACCGGGTGTAAGGGACAGCTTCAGTATTGCTCACTCAGTCAACGGAACTGAATAACTTTCACCAGGAAATTCTTTTAGGAAAAGAAAAATTGGCTTTTCCATGCAAATTCTCTGATCAAGGTGGTAATTTTGTATGGGAAAGTATTTTTTTTTTATTTCCTGAAAAAACCCTAGTGTCAATTGTTCAGTTTCGTTGATTGAGCAACCCTTTTGACTTTTCGTTGACAAGCTGTCCCTTACACCCCGTATAGCACAAAGTCGATTGAAGTCGCATTTAATTTCCCTTGAGATCGATCACATTGATTGCATCAATAGATTGATTGGTAATTATTACGTCAGTGACGTTATTATTTATGTAGGTACGTATTTTGCATGATCAAGGACAATCATAAACAACATAAGTTTATCCTGCAGCGTAAGCATCACTGTAAAAAAACATTTAGTAAATGCTCAAATAAAAAATAGTGATGGATTTTATAGTAAATGCACCAAAAATTCCAATCTAAGATCTCGTATAGATGTCAACGTTGTTCTATTCTACTACAGATTACTGTTGACCTAGGAGGATATAATTGAGCTCAAACCTAGGTCACGACTAAGTGCAGAATTAGGTTTTTAGGTATCTACACTGCTAGGAACATCAAAACAGAAATTGAAAAACTTCCTAGTTAGGAATCCTAACATTCCATAAAATAAATATTTACTTACCTACTTGTGGTACAGCAACGGTACTAGATTCCGTCCACTAAACCTTAAAACCATAATCCGAAAATACTGGTAGAAACTTGGAACTTTTTAACAGCATTCTCTTGTCCCCTCTGTTGTGTAATGAGAATTGCTGACCACAGGGTACTCAGGCACTCTAGTAACTGCTCTACGATACGACGTCTAACAAAAAGGGTCCTATGTGCTGCAGTGGTTTGTTTGAAATTAGGTCTGAGTCATGAGTACTGGGTTCGAATCTCACGGGACTCACACAAAGTTGGTACCTGTTAGATTTTACCACCTTGCGAGATTGTAGTTTGGATTGTAGTTTAGTTCCTCGTCTCTCCTGAGAGAACAGAAAGGGACGGCAACAATTTTGGTTAAGATTTAGTTAAGTTTGGTTAAGTCATGCACTCCTCGAATCGATACCAATGTTTACCCTTTTGTCAAGGTTTACAAGAAATACAATAGTCACAGAAACAAATGAATTTCCTCTTTACATTTGCATTGAAAACAGTTCTGAGAAAGAAAACTAATAAACAAACACAAGGTAAGGTAATGTGTTATAGCGGCAACAGAAATACATCATCCTTGAAAATTGCAACTGTCTAGCTATCACGGTTCATGAGATACAGCCTGGTGACCGGCGGACGGACGAACAGCGAAGTCTCAGTAATAGGATCCCGTTTTTTTTTCCCATTGGGTACGGGACCCTAAAAATGACCTATTGTTTGAAATAAAGGAACTCTCTCATATACTTAGGTAGGTTTTTTCAAGTAAAGCAACTTGAGCGTACTTTTTACCGCCTTATTCAATGTATTTATAATTCTATTGTGCCAAAAATCTCAAGTATAAATTGTATAATAATTCTATTTTCATCCCGAAATACCTAATAACTTACGATACCATAGTTGATGATTTATTTATTTTATTATAAGGTCGTCATAAAATATACGGTGACCAATGGCTTATTCAAACATAATAAAATCCGCAGACAATCTTAGATTATGATTTCAGTTCGAGTATTATTGCTATAATTTTTACGAGCTGTGGCCGTAAAATCCAATCAACTTTTCGTTTATTTGTATGAACTTTGCCAGAATTGTTTTTTCATTATAGTATATTAGGCAACGAGGGAATAAAGCAGTGTCTAACGTCACGGGCAGCATATTGAATCCTGAGCGGAATGAAGGATTCTAGGATTAATTCCCGAGCGCAGCGAGGGAATTAAATCTTTAATTCCTGAGCGAAGCGAGGGAATTATGACAAGAATCCTGAATGTAGCGAGGGATTCAAGTCTGCCCAAGGCGAAGACACATTTATTCCCGAGGAGCATACTATATTTTACACACCTACTGCACAGATTACTTAGACGGTGGCAGGCGTCTGTAAGATAATAAAGCTCAGAAATATACCTAATCATGTAATATTGATACATAAATAAATATTGAAAACATACCAGAAGCAACAGATCCGAAAGTCAATTCACACTCACTGAACTACACTTCACGTTCACAATCCACTACCTACGTATTTTTCCAAAAAACGAATTGATCGTATTTAACATATTCAACATAAATAACAAAATACGATAAAATACTAGTCACAATGTCTTCTGGAGTCAAAATATTAATTTCACTCGACAATTTACGAAATGGAAGTAATAATCAATGAGAGAAAAACTTTTGCAAAATCAAACCGCGTTTTCTTTTTTTTAGTTTCTTTTTTTTATACAAAGCAAAGAGCACATACAGATAACTAGTCATACAGCCTTTTTACACTCGCCGGGAGGCGCAGAAGGCGAGTGTGGCAACAGTTTTAATACACACACAGCCATATTTTTTTTTTCTGAAAATTATTTTCTTAGTAGTTCACATGACATTCCAAATTCAAATCACATAATAACCCTTGGGCTATTAAGGATTTCCATACAACTTTAAATCCCTTGGGATTATTTTCTTGCTTTAAACGCAAGTTCCTTGATACATTATGTTGATATAATAATGCAGAGGTGTGTAAAGTTTTTTAACTCATAGACCTACAGCAAGCATTCCTCTATGCTATGTTGCTTATCCGCTAGAATCCCGCCCTTTCTTTCCTTAATGGTTTTCCGATTATGTACCTCCATGTAATCTTTTGAAAACCTATCAAGCTGAAGGAAAGAAGCAGCTGGTAAATTCTATGTTTTTATCGTTTTCGAACCTGCATAGAAGAAAATCTCGAAACTGGTAATTACTTACTTGAAAATGAACACCTAAACGATTTCTTAACTTTATTAGGTACTAGTATCTACTACAGAATAATAACTAGTACCAACTTGCTGATTTAAAAACCATAATAATCGGTGCGTGGTGTGAAGTGTGAATGAGGGGTAACGAAACTGATGCTAAGCTGAAATTGATTACAACAATAGTCAGCTATGCTGATTGTTTCAGTTTTAGTACTGCGAAAAACTGCGATGTTTGTTATTTTTCGAAAGAGTTTAAACAATTAGATACACATGCTTTTCGATAGGTACTGGCGCGAAATAAATATACAATCGTCCATCAATTTGCATTAGGTATAATAATGAATATTGGTATATATGTAAATTTCCAAAGTTGTACTGAAAGTGACAAAGTAAATTGAATTTCCCATTTGCTTTGCAGCAGTAAAAACCATGGAACCAGAGAATTGAATTCCGGTGAAATGATATTTAAAACCCGAGATGCCAAAATATCTTGACTCGTCAATTTTTTTGACTGAATGTAACGTCCTGTCTGCATCGTATACAGACGTGACTTTATACCTACGTATGTATTACGAATAATATCCTATTAGGGTCCCCCATCCAACTCATTAAGTCAATAATAATCATGAGCGATGTTCGTATGTCCGAAAGCCAGTAGCTCGAAACTCAATATTTATCAGTCGGCTATGGTCGGGCTGCCGGCGCGCGTTAATTGCCAACTCATATAACTGCCAGCCCATCATCAACCGGAAATGTTCAGCATACGATCTGATCTGTTCAGATATCGCATTCATATTAGTGTATTGAAATAAATACAAGTTGAAAGCAGAGCGATTTGGTAGTGAATAAAATATGCTCAAAAACACGCCATTTAAGATTCAGATTAATTTGTCAACGTCAAAATAAGATAGATTTCCTTACCTATGGTAGAAAATTTTAATATTCCGTTGGTTGGTACTCGCTTATCATACTGGGGTACTTGGTACCGAAAATCCCTTAAATTTTTTTAAATCCTAATCATATTTGAATCTTTTTCCCTTTCTGCGTCTTGCCAATTGGCCTGGCAATTTGACGTGACCACACAATGATGTGACAATTTGGTTCAGCCAAATACGACATGCATCCGATCCTGTGAATGTAATGTTGTGTTGTATCGGGATGTAATAAGGTTTATTTTCGTTGTCTGACGAAATCAGCTGTTGTTAAGAATTAGTACGCTCAGAGACATAGGAAACGGGAACGGGTAAACTTTTAATAGCTAATTAACTAGATACCTCGAGATGGCTAACTGCACATCCCGAATTTACTTCAAACATAAACTTGCTTGATATTTATGTATTAAGTTTATATGTTGCATAATTTACATTCCTGGTGATAAGAAAGTAATTTTAGATTATCGCGGTTAGTTTCAATGAAGAAAGAATCAACAGAGTCTCTCTCTTTTTGTCTTGTGAGTTGTCTTGTGTTTTATCAACCATCTCCGAAGTGGAAACCCAAAGACCTCTGAAACATGCGGACTAAAGTGTTATAAAACTTCCATAAGCGGAAACTGAACATGAAGAAAACTATAGGTCACAAATACAGTACGTCAATGTTTCTCTTCTGACTCCTGAAGCTGAACCACTTTAACTGGTTTACTACAGAAAAACCAGTACCTACAAAAATTGAAGCTACGCCCAGCGTGGTCGCTGCTCGTTTTCAAGAGATAGACAAGCGCATATTAAGGGATTAATTATAACGAGAAGAGAGGCTGAAAAAACATTTTTCGCCGGTCCTAGATAAGTGGCGCTGCCAGGCCGCTGCTGCAGAATAAACTCGTGAAGGAAATTGCACGTTTTATGACAACAAAATGAAATAACATACGTTCACGATTCCTGCTACAATCTGGGCTTAAACAACGGTGAATAAAATTCTAAAATCTAAACTTTTCAGAGCTAAAAATACGAAATCCTCGTCATCGGAACAAAACCCATATTTCACCGTTCTTTTTTCCAAAGTCAGCCGATGGCTCTCGACGCGACCGTTCTGCCGGTTGATTTGCGAATGGGCTGCGAACTGCGAAGAGCGCGCGGCCGGTGCCCGCTCTCCAACGCCATTTATTCAGCCAGTAACCACTCTCATTTATTTACGATCGACAAGCGAAAGCAAGCCACGTAGGTAGCCCGCACTTGATCTATAATACCTCTTGGCTTTTGCCTGTTCGAGTTTTAATTGAATTTGGTTCTGATTACGCGGCGAGAGCAATTGTTAAGGGAATATTGTAACGAACGATCCTTTACCGGGTAAATGTTTCTTGTTACTGCTAATTCTGTTTGAGTTAGGGCTTTATGTAAGTGCATAATCATACAAAAGGAGTCGTTGTTGCAAATCTTGTTTTGCTTCCTGATTTATATCCATAATACCTCCTAATACTCCAGTCTTTGTTACCTATATGGTGTACTTTGGCTTGAGTTTATGTGCACCAACCAAACTTAAGAATGCTAATAAATTAATAATAAACTCATATTTAGTGCCTACTATTTTATCAAACACACTTGGTAGAAAACTAGTTAGTATGAAAATAACTTCTATTTTACTCTAGTATGTTCGAGTTTTATTTGAAAAGCAAGTTTGTAAATAAAAGTTAGCAACTTCACGGCGAGTAGAGTCACACAAAAATAGACCAATACAACAAGAACTTTTGCATCTGCATCTATTCTGTCTACCCTCACCCTACTAAAGTTGGCTAGTTAAAAGATTGGTCCAGAAAATATGAGAAAAGTGTACCTACCTAACTATGTTTAAAAGAAATATGTAAGTTTTGTAATCACAGTTTAACTTTATGCCAAGCAAAAATGCTTACTGCAATCATTAAAATTTACGATTAATAAAAGTTTGGCAGATATTAAATTTTCTCTGATATTATACCTTCTTCACCGCCCTGAGAATAAGAAATTTCGGCAGTTTTTTTTTTATTAACATAAGTATAAAGTAAGAATTTATTTTTACCAGTAACTTTTCGTTCCCGATAAACTTCTCTGAAGTTTGGGAGAACTTTAAATAAATTAGTAATTTGAATAAAATAGTAATTAATCTTTGAATAAAATGGTAATGAAAAACTTTAAATAAAATAGTAACTGGAGAGCAAAAAATAAATTGGATAAGTAAAAATCTATTCAAAAATAACTAAGAAAATAAAGAATTTGTACCGGACGTTCCGTTGCATTTCCCCTGCTCGAGTGCGCCCCCCCCCCCCCAGCCCGCGGCCTAAACTCTATTGCCAATTTTCTATACCGCTGCTCTGCTTCGGTACCAAGACCTTTAATCCGGACTTAAGGTAAACGCACATTGCTCTACGAAGGAGACTAGTCACCTTCCCATCATACCACACACCGACGGCGAGCTAGACAGTGCTATCGATTCGTGTTGAGCATGACTTAACTAAATCTTTACCGAAATCGTTGCCGTCGTCCCTATCTGTTCTCTCAGGATAGAGAATGACAGGTGACCATTTTAGTCAAGATTTTGTGATTTTCTGCGCATACGAATCGATACCAGTGCTATACTTCGTTTAGAGAGCTCTACTACCTCTATGTGGCATCGTTCAGCCGAATTAAATAAATAAAAAACTAAACATCTTAGCGCAGACGTGACCAGCTCGGGCTATATGTGCGTTTACCTTTAGAAAGAATGCGCCATGGGCACAGAACAAAGAAAATTACTCCTCTATAGAGACCTACGTTGGAGGTACGGCGGCGGTCAACTCGAAAAACAATGGAATAACAACAATCGAAAAGAGGAACGTGCTTATTTCGACATAACGGGACCTCTCCTACCTTTGATATCATTCAGGTGAACTTATTGTTCGAATTATCGTCTCTGCTGCTCTTATTATTCCTGTTGGTCGGGTCGTCGGTGTAATGTGACATTATTTACGAGACTTCTATCTGGCGAAGGTGTAAGAGACTGTATTTTACAGTGACAGGTTGTCATATTAACTAAATCACAGTATTCCACTAACTTCGCTTCAATGACGCTCCATAAAATACTGAAACAGACAGAACAATAATTTCTATTATACCTACAAAAAGAAACTTAATAAATAAAAATATAGAGATTTGTGTCATTTGATAAAAAAGTCAGTTAATAAAATTAATCAACTTTATAGGATCCAAAAATGCAACTTTAGCAGAATCTAGATAAGGTAGTATGAAAGTAAGCCTTTGTTTGCTTCTTATTCTTAGGTATAAAAACAATACCTACCTATATGTCCATTAATCCCATCGGTCGTTTTATACCTACGCAGACTAGAGCAGTGATTGTGAGCTAGACTCGTCTACCAGATTTAGACCTCTATTTTTAGGATCATATCCCACTCGATCTAACTATTCCAGTCTAGTGTAGCGACCTTTTAGACGATAGAACACTTCTACAGACGTGTGCAGGGAATATTGCAAGGTCGTCGGATTAGACAACTTCTAAAAATTTGAGAAATTAGTAATATTTTTTTATTACTCGGGCTAGACTTGAACTTACAACTTTGGAACACCATTCCGTTGCTCTACAACTGGGCTATCATTATTGTTCACTCATTTATTTAAACTTCAAGAAAGGACCTATTCACCGTTTTCTGTGGTTTGCACAACTGTTCCTAACTCATATTAACAATATTTAACGAATTTAATTTGTTTTTATTTATTTTAAAATTCCTTTCCTACGTTTCAGACCCTTTCTAGGAACGAGGCTTCTGGAAAGGGTCCGAACCGAAACGTAGGGAATCCGCTAAAACTTGTTTTATTAAAAACATCAATCAAGTTTGTTGAAAAACAAATTGGTTTAATAGTATGTAGCTTAGCTCAATAGTATTAGCTCTTTTTTAAATATAATAATTTCCAAAGCGTCTATTTGCACGCAAAGCGGCGCATTCTTGCGCACTGTAGCAAGTAACGCCTGCTACTTCACGCGTGCTTTGTACCACGTAGCTACCGACGCAGCCTCCTTGAGGGCGCGTGTTATTCGCCTGAGCATCGGGCAACGTCTCGAGTATGCTGCCAAGGAATGCTGCAAGCCTGTTAGCCTGTAGCTGAATTACAGAAAATGCTCCGTAATTTCCTTAAGCATACCCAGACCCACACTCAACGTCACCTTCTTGGTGGGTAAATAAAAGACAATAAAAAAACAGAGATTTAAAATAGATACGCCGTCTTGTTATTATTTTATCAACGCGCTTACCTTTTTCCAAACCGCGGACCGCCCAAAATAAATGTAAACTTAAAAAAAATACATATTCCTAACAATAACAATGAAATACACTCTATCAATTAATTGCGGATATGAAACAAATATAGAGTAGGTAATTGTTAAAAAATACTCTCACAAACAAACTCAACAGATGAGATCAGAGAGTAGCCATTGCGACGTTCACAAATACTCATTATTGACCTTTTTCAGAAAAGGCATTTTGAACATTATTTATCTATTAAACATGAGCGCTTTACTCAATAAAACTGTGACAGAGAGTTATTGCTTCTCATCAATTGTGACAGTCATTATTTAGGTATGCCATCTATCAGACGCCGCGTAATTTCAATTAATGATTTCACACAATGAAAATTTAGATGCTCTGTAAGTATATTTGATGGCCGTTCAAAATGTCTTTGAATAAACGGGAGGAGGAAGAGGTAATATTACAGTTTGATTTTTTATAGTCATGCCTTTATACCTTTCGGGGTAAGCAGAGCATAAAACGCCTCGTAAAAAGCGCCTTTGCCACGTCGGACAAAAATTGAGGGCAATTTTAGATTTTTATGAGTGACAGGTTGTCAGCCCATCGCCTAAACTCTACAATAACCCTCGACTCCCTTTTGCTGACTTCTACAGTATGCCTGGGATGAAGGGCAGCTGCAACATTTTATGTTTTTCTATCGCTCCCAGTAAGAATGTAGGTATGTATTTGTTTTGCATTCATGTATAAATTAGATTTCTAACTTATAGTTCCACATGGGACAAAAAGCTTATTTTACATTTAACATAATATTTTATGATTTGTTTCAGGTAGCTGCGTGATGAATACAGTACAACAAATATGTTGACCCTAAAATTGTAAGTGAGCACCTTTATAATATAAATATTATTATGATTGATTTTTCGGTTAAATATTCGGCGCTTTTACGGCGAAGGAAAACATCGTGAGGAAACCTGCACACACCTACAAAGAAATTCAAAGGTTGTGTATGACGTGAAGTCAACCAATCCGTGCTGGGTACTATTTAGGGTCGGCTATCACGCCAATTTCGATTGGATTAGAAACTGCGACCTTGACTCTATTACGTTCATACCCTACAAAAACCTATCGGAATACTCATACTTGTGAATTATGCATGAGACCACGCGTTGAGATAATATTTCACCTGCTTACATAATCATAATACTATACCTCGGCAAACCTCTGTCTGGTCGGAATGAGATTATGATTATGGACAATCGAGAACCCAAGATTCACTGAAAGATTGAATGCTTGTTTTTATACCGGACCAGCCCTGCTTCAAACCAATGGAGTTTTCTCGAGTAATTGTTTACGCTTTTTCATGCAATTTCGTAAAGTTGTGCAGGTTATTAAACTGAATATGAAATTTATCTAAATATATAAATAAACACCTGAGAAAACTCCATTGGTTTGGAGCACGGCTGGTCCGCTCTATGGGTGCGAGAGTACAATTCCCTTGTCATGGAGGTTGTGATGATGACTGACGAATTACCGCAATCTTGAATTAAATTCAAATCCTGTCCGCATTTTGACTTGTTTTCTTTTTATGTAACCATCGACTTTAAACGTAAATATGCATAAAATTTTAATCAGTTATGAAATGCTTCGCTTCCCTGTGTTATAAATATTTTAAGTCTTTTTTTAATAAACAAAAGTAAGTATTTTAAGTAATTTATTCAATGAGTCCATACAAATTCCTAAACAGAAACATTTTAGTGCAGTTAGGGAACAGAGCGAAATAGCAACTCAACCTCTAAGTACCAACTCTATTAGTGGTGGGTACAGGGTAATATAACGTACGAAGGTGCTATTGAATCGGTATTTTATTGAACTGATTTTGTCTTAATAATAGAAGTCTTTGCGTGGAAGGCCTTCTTTTTGGGAGTGTGAATTAACATTAATCATAGGTATATCAACATTAGTATAGTTTAAGACAATTAACTTGACTTTAAGTTCGACACAGTTTGAGACAGGTCGCGCATTAAAAATTCAACCTCTCCGTTTTTTTTTTAATAAGCTTAAAACAACGAGATCTATTTCTATAGGTCTCTCTTACCTCTGCAGCGTTCCTAACAAATATTGCGGAGGTAACAATATTTCTAAAATTAAAGTAAGAGAGACATAGATCTCGTTGTTATGTGCTTATTTTCCTTAAATTTTCGCAATCGGTTGCGATTTGAGACATTAGTGTAGAGCGTTTGTTGAAACACTGAGTGTGAATTAGATTGGTAAAATTGCTTAAATAAAGTTCTTCAAGAAGATTTGGTTTGACGCACTTTACACATGAAAATAGCAGCTGGCAAGATTTGGTTGCTCTGATTTCGTTCACACACAATCTGTGGCGATATCTTATGAAAATTCTCACCCAGACAAGTACTTTACATCAACAGATCTACTTAATAGATACCTTTTCTAAAATGCCGAGTCTGTGTGACCCTAGTATTCACTTCCTGTAAGTTCCCATCCCTACAAACGTGGCTAGTAAATATTATGTAAGCCTGCTTGTCGGAGTGGAGTACTAGTGGCCAACTTACCTCTTTAGACGGTCTTTTCGGCGATTTATCACTCGCTGCCATATCACATACGGTAAATACATGTATGTACCTCAATGTTGTGGAGAAAATTAAGTTTTAAGTCCGCTGGATCTGTAACTTGAACTAAAATAAAAAAGTTTTATATCTGTGAGTCGACTCAAGATACACAGTTGGCGACTTCTGGTGTCGGAGGCCAAAATCCACTTTGGGTCACTGAACCACCGCAGTAGGTAAGCAAGTTTTATATCGGGTGAATAGCGAGTGACTAACAAACTGAGAACCCTAAACACACTAAAAACAAAACTACCTACGTTCACTCGTGACTTTTATTATAATAGCAATAGCGTACCTATTGCTGGTACTTCCAACTTTTTAGACCCTGACATTTACATCCATAATAGGGTTTGTTAGAAACTCCAATCTAAGGCCATTTTGAGCACATTTTGAGTTACTATTTTAATAGTTATCATTGTATCCAAGCTAGAGCATTGATACTTAAGCTTATTACTTACCTACCTACCTGGCAGGTAGTACATGCATGCATTAATTTCTATTCATGTTCTAAAATTGGAATAGGTATTTTATCAGCCAGACTCTGTTTTGTTTTAAAAGCTTCTGTGATGAAGATTGACGAAAAATCTGCCTAATTTTGACATCACAATACTAAATTCAACTTAAAAATTTCATTCTTTAAATTTGACGTAAGCAAAAGCGGGTTAATATGAAGCTTTGTCTCTATCAGTTTCTTACTCTTATGGCTCCACTGTGCTACCGGTCTAGATAGTATAGAAGGTATCTCGATGGGGCGCGATCCCACTCGAACCCACTCGACTGCTCTCCAGCTCTCGAGACCTCCAGCGTTGAGGAGAACAATGACGATTGTGACGTCATCCCAACAGCTCTTCATTCTTTCTTACTCTGACACCGATAGCATCTAGGTTAGAATTAAGAAGAACACTAGTTTTAAATTTCTATCTTATCATATTACCTGTTGCAAATAAAAAAATATGTCCCCTTTTTAAGGCAGTTCGTTGCTTTGGATGCATATGTCTTCATCATGGTTACAAACATGTGTACCAAGGAACACGCATCTAGATCTGATAAAAAATATTTAGCTATTGGGCCATAAATGAGCCACAAAAATTTCAGCAATTTCGCTATTGAGGCATAAAATAGGCCACAACTGTTTTTAGCCATATCATAAACTGATATCCCCAATTCCTGCTGAGCAAAGTTTGAAGTTCTGAAGTGACTATTGTTTTCAATTACGAATAATTTTCAGTATATTTTTCATGGAATATCCAGGTACAAATATAATGATAATGAAATGCGCAGAGAAACAATAAATAACACTTCAAGCAGTAGACTGTAGACTTACCTACTATTCAACTAGAATGAGCAAGTAACGGTGACACTGCAGCGTCTCTACGACAGCTAAATAACCACATACCTTGGCGACAACCTGCTACCGTCGCCTGCAACTCTTTTATAATGTACCACAGTAAGATTTAGGAACAGTAAAACATGAAGAATTTTACTATTGCACTATATACTACCGCAAATCGATTTCCAGCTCGGTAATTCTCCAGTGTTTCAAGAGGGGTGACTGTATCTGTACACTGGGATCTGGGATGTATGTATCAGTTATATGTGGTATTTTCCTTCTATCCACCATAAAACAAAATCAGCCGTAAAAATAGTTTAGGTAGGCTACCTACTTGGGCGAGAATGTGGAACGATAAACTAATAATACCTACTAAATATGTCAGCCTCAAAGCGAGTGCTGTTGGCTAAAACATGTATTAGCATGCATGACATAACAAATTTCATACATAATCTTCACACAATGTCCTTTGCGAAGTAACGGCCTTCCACGGGTCAGGCGTTGCAAATTGCGTTATGCGCCGGAAATTTTACCCCTACAAAGAAAACTTGATAGAGGTAGTACTTTAATATAGGTAATCAGTATGGGCAATGGGTAGATCTACTTATTTAGCTACAAATAGTCCACTACGACATTAGGGTACCTCTTTTGGGGAATACATACTTGCCGTTCTTACCACGCTTGATAAAAGATTGACGACGACAAAATGTTATATTCACAGCTATTACTGAGCTATTGAAGATTTTAGTATTATTATTTTATAAGATCTTACCAAAATGCATACAGAAATGTCTTCAAAATAATAAAAATTCCTCGCGGCCACTGATGAAACTTATGCCAATCGACAAATCACAGCATTTTGTGATACCGACAATCTTTTATTTTTAATTTAAAAAAAGTTACGGTCATGTACCTAGAAGCCAAAAAGCTTTAAAGCCTACGTACTTTTGTAATGTTCTAATATTACACTAGGGCTACCTACTACCGACACCATTGACTATATAAAAATAGCCCTCGAATTAGTATTCCATCGACGCGTCGAACAGCAGATTTATTTTCCGACTATTTTATAACCTGTGCTGTGGCTCTTAGTAGGCGAGACGTCCGAAGCCCATTAATAAAACTCACCCTGTGTTTAGGGTTGTCGCCTTAAAAATAATGTTAAAAAATGGTTTCCAATTTCTTTCTTTTTTATTAGCTTTTGACTTTAGTCTGAACCAATGGTTGGTAGTGGTGACCAGTCGATATACCTACACCAAGCTGTTTGGCACCTACTTAGTATTAAAGAAGCACTAAAGTTACTGCTACTTATTTCAGAGTTTGAACAGAGACAAGTTCATGAAATTCCCGATAGTATTAATGGATTTTTAAACCATAGGATTAAATCATACGGATACGGCTATTATTTTCTTTTTCTTCTTTCGGGGTGACAAGGTTTGGCAATGAATACTTTATCGTGTATATTTTGCAAGAGGCAACCCTAATGGAAGGTATCGTTTGTATTCAGAGCTTCATTCAAAAGTGGCTGCTAAGGCCAAAGCGATTAATGGTGCGTAGTGCTGGCAGACATTTTAAATAGCAGTCGCTCTAATTAGCCCTATTCTTATTTACTTCATGTTCCTACTTTGTCATGCCCTTTGGTCTATTTAATGGAGAATAAATTTTCTAATAGTCCGAATGAATGGATAATATAAAGGGTGGTCAATCAACGAAACTGAATTTTTACGTAGAAGTATATGATTCTGGAAAAAAGGAAGGAATCTTCGATCAAAAGAGTTTCTTTTTTCATTTGTTTTTTTTTTTATGAAAGTTGCTCAGTTTCATTGGCTAAACAACCCCTTTAGGTAAATTTTCGGTACACTGTCCATCATAACGTCATACGGCATATCCTGTATTACAAGTATTTACTTAAAATCATGAATGGGGAGGTAAAATCGCGCAACAAACTGTTTACTTTTGCCCCATGCAATGCATTATCGATATTAAACGAAACGCGTATTCATATGAAAATAAAACGAAGGTAATACTGGCTGAATAGATGCTATCAACTAGCTGGTCTGCCGATAACATTTCTATTTTGAAAAAAGAACGTTTCTTCTTTTCTTTTTTTCTATTTTTAGATGTACTGAAAATATGGTTCAATTTACATCGATTTATTTGTTTGTATTTTGTTCTTTATACTTTGGTTCAGCTTTGGTTACCATTGAAAGAT
This sequence comes from Scrobipalpa atriplicella, assembly GCA_029255725.1. Taxonomy (NCBI): domain Eukaryota; kingdom Metazoa; phylum Arthropoda; class Insecta; order Lepidoptera; family Gelechiidae; genus Scrobipalpa; species Scrobipalpa atriplicella. The sequence continues at coordinate 26,468 of JARACY010003308.1, forward strand.
ATTTGACAGACCCACCCCTTTTTTATCCTACTTGGATCCTGCCTTGAAGTTCTTACAAGTTGTATGCAAGAAATTACTATTTTTATAAGATGGAGCTGTCATATTTTCGTAATATGGTAATCGAAGTGCTCAATATTTTATTTATTAAATAAAAGTCTATATTTCACAAATAATTTATTGATTGTGTTTTAAATCAAATAACATATTGCATTATTTTATCATACACAAGAGACATTTAAATTAAAATATAATTATGTACAGTTTTATGATTTCATTTATCGAAAATACTTATTTAGACTTAATTTTATTACGGTTTCATATTTCGTATTGAGTGTGATTATATTATGTGTGAATATAGTGTAGGTAAACTGCTTATAATTATTAGAAAAAAATTAATTACAATAATAAATTTAACAAAAATGATGATTAAAAAATATTTAAGTATTAAATATAACATCTATTTCCGTTACAATTTTTTGTATGCGTTTACCATAGGTTTTTACCTACCTTTTTAAATAATTATTCTCATCTAAATTCATACGTCTAATTCTAGTCATAAGATTCAGCGAACCCTTTTACATTTCTAAGCATGATCTATAATTGATAATAGCCCGTGGTAACGGCTATTTTTAAAGCAGGAAAATATTATGTCTCCAAGGGAAAAACTCATTGAACCGCAGGTGCGGTCCGGAAAGCTACTAATTATACTTATATAGATATTAGATAAAAAAATAAGAAAAGTTGTAAAACACAATTGTATTGATTTATTTATAGAATAATTCATAATACATGGTGTAAAAAAAATTACTGCGTTTCTTTAAACCACATGCTCTACTAATGATAACAAACAACTTTCGCAAAGCACAAAAATTTTAGCTTGAAATAAAAATTTCCCTTGTCCATAAAAAAAATCAGATGAGGAGAACATCTTTGTATGGAAAAGCCAAATTATTTTTTCGAGCTAAAATTTTTATGCTTTGGAAAACATGTGATTTAAAAGAACGCAGTACTTTTTTTACACCCTGTATAACAAAACAATATAACATTTTAAAGAAAGTTAAGTATACCTACTGTCGGTTGAAAATTTAAACGTTTGAAATTTTCATTTTGAAATCAACAATTCTGATCAATTTTCCCTTAAAAACTATCATAGATATTTATTTGCAAAGAAAAAAACAGAAACCGAGTCCGTTTATGACTGTATATAAAAAAAAAAAACTTATTTAAACAACGGCACACTTTTAAAGACGGGTGTAATAGTCGAGTTACCTATTTATAGTTATAATTATACTTGACAGAGTTCAATACAGCTACAGAAACGTTAAGATCTTTTAAAAAGACGGTCAATTCAATGCTGTGCTAAACATTTTGCCTCCTCTAAGCCCTTCTTTACCGACTGATTTCAAAAAAGAAAGACGATTGTCTTAAACGGTTTCAAATTTATTTCAAAAGAACTGAAATGAATTTCTCGTCAAGGACCATCGCAAAGATACTTATGCACCCTTCGCACGTACAAGTTGGAAACAAATACGAATAGAACTGTGGAAAGAAAGGATGATTATTTAAATAAGAACAGAAAGAATTGAAGTCCGATTTCGATTGTTTATCTATGAAACGGCACAACTGCTATTCATTACCTTTACGCCTATTCAGATGTTGTAATTGTAAATCGTATTAAAACCCTTTGGGTGAGCTAGTGCTCGTCTCTCGAATCGTACTATTTATTTTTTCTTTTATCGCAGTATAGAATTGCAGTATTTATGAGTCTCTGTTGTAATCTGAATAAAGTAATGTTTGTATCCCTGTAGGCTATTTTTGGTACGTCATAATAATAAGTTAACGAGAAAACTCACTAAGCCGCAGTTCCAACCGGGGGTCGTAAGAAGAGTAAGTATTTATAGGTGATCCACACGCGAAGTACTCAAAAACTACTTCTGACACTTCTGACGTGTTCTGATGGATGGATGCGTCAGAAAGGGCACACGATAAGAGCACAACTTCCAACACAAAAACTCCTCAACTGTCCAAAGTCCGAGAAAAATGGAAGAAAATGAAGAAAAGCGCGGGAAACCCCGACGTGACCGTTGAGGGATAAAAATTAATAACTGTCTCCTGGTGAAAGCAAGCAATCGCCTTTTCAAGCTTAGAGATGAGTATTTCGGTAATAAACTTTTATATTGCTGTTTCTTATAAATGGAATTACTCAAATCATAATTATCTGACCAAGTTTTTTCTTCCGCATATAGACTGATCCAATAACGACATTCTTTAATGTTTTGTAACTATTCAGTCAGCATTATTTTTAACCGACTTCAAAGAAAAGGAGGAGGTTCTCGATTCGTCGTGAACTTTTATTCTATAACCGAATCTTTCTCTTTTGCATTCTGACAATCAAATCATACGTATGCCTTGTGTAGTGTGTTCTGTCGGTCTTAGTCTCAGTTTGTTAGATGTCGTTGTCTTGCTAATTAAGACAATCTGGCCTGAAGCTGCAGGCAGATATTGCATGGAATATTGCTTGCTAACATGTCTCTAAGAATTAACAACCAAATACCTATAGAAAACAATTGGCTACTTTCCAACTAGTCAAATCAGCAACTTTTTATGAAATGTCAAAAACGCTTTTTTGTATGAAAATAGTAAATTATGACGTCACATTTTAGTAAATATTGACTAATCAAATCAATAACTTATATACTTTTAATTCGATTGTTAAAATCGAAATGTGCATTTTTTTTTTAATTATGAATGAAATCCACAATATTTTTAGCCATCAGTTTTAAGTATAAACGTTTTGAATTTTTTAAGCTACCCAGTCAAGTAGCCAATTGTCTCTCAAAATTGCCGTTCAGCTGATTAACTTACTATGGAAAGCAGTTTTTTAATATTGCGATTGTATCCAAATGACGTAAATATATGCTCTTTATGCTTTTTAGTTTAGGTAAGGATTTAGGAACCTTCGCACCTGATGGTAAGTGAAAAAGAAGATGCAGTTAAGTAACTAAAAATATATATTTTTAATAGGGAAAATTGTCAGTTAAATTGTCGTCTCACCAAAAACTGGCGGTTCTTATTCACCCTGTATTGTATCAATGAGGCCTGACTACAAAAACCTAGGTCTGTGCCAAGGTGGACTTAACCTATGGAGTGGGCGAGCATTCATACTGTTTTGTTCGAGATACAATTTCTGGCTGCTGCTTGCGCTATCATGACATGACGCAATGCAAATTAGCTAATCACTGTCTTAGAAATAGAGTACGTAACTGACACAGACTGACAGAAATAAATTGTGACCATCGATAAAAAGGGCTAATATTTGGTGAAGTGCTTTTGCCACCATATGCTCACTCCATAGGTTATTATCCTCCTTGGTCTATATTAGGCTCTTAGGGCTGTCCCTGACTACATTAAGGCATATTATAACTTAGTATCCTTCAGTAATACAGCTGCTTCGTATGACGGGAGACCGCTGTCGGGGCGCGCCGTCGTGCAGCGCGGGCACGGTTCTGATATCACCTCCTGGAATTAAAATAGGTTCCTTCAAATACCAGTATGAATAGTTGTATACAACTTGCATAGGAAACTGGGGCTATAAGTATATTTGTGATGCGCTCTCAAGATTGAGAGCAGTAGATTTGGCAGTAGGGTTTGTACATGTTTTGTACTAAAATTAACATCTGATCTTCTTCTTAGCGAGTGGATTTTCGAGTCGAACAACGACCCGATAAACCCTGGTGTCAGAGTTTTCAAACCGCCTAGTAGCACAGCTATAGGCCTCTGACATGGTTTCAGTATCGACCACTATCAAAGACAGCGACCGGGACCGACGGCTTAACGTGCCCTCCGAAGCACGGAATCTTCTTTCTTTTCGGATAATCAGGTGATTCAGCCTGCAATGTCCTAACCAAACTGGGGAAAAGCTCACAAAGTGATAAATTGACAAATATCAACTTTGTGTTCCCCCCCTGGGAATCGAACCCAGGACCTCCGGATCGTAAGCCCACAGCTTAGACCACTAGACCACAGAGGCAGTTAAGAACCTAAAATCTGAAGTCTGATAAGAACCTAAAATTAACATCTGATAAGAACTCGGAACTCGCTGTTAGTCTTAAAAGCTTATTATTAATCGGGACTAATAACATGTTAAATTCCCTGTTTCTATTAATCCTTTTGCGGAAGCAGTGGATGCCTTATGCACTATGTATCAAGATCCTACGACAGTTACAATATCAGCGTGCAACTACCTCTAATAGTCGTTGAATAAAACATGACTATACGTAAAATTTTAAGCATTACTGACATCCGCTATTTTATTTTGAGCATATATTTTATTTTGAGCATATCATCAGCTGTATATGCATACTATTTATAGTATCCTAAATATCGCAGTAGGTGCAATATCACAGTATACTGACGTCATAACGTAAGTGGGTCAACTACGTTATGCGTGAATGCGCCGCATGATAGACTGTTATAAGCTTTTGTTTTATAAATTTGAAAATGAGGAATGAAAATGATAGCTGATTTTCACCATCAAGCAACGCAAAATCTCAGGGAAACATCACTTCTGAGCAGGATAAATCATCAATATCTATGTCCTAGATTCCAGGAGGACTAAAAAAGAAAAACTAGAAATATTGAACAGTTTTTACCTGTAAGGAGCAATCCTTAAGCACATCGGGGGCGTCGACGACCGATTCGTAAGCAGGCGGTGGGCCGTTTACCTCGTCTTGTATCTGTGGACAAATTACAATAGGTTAAATATTTTATTCATGATTATTATTACTAGCCAGTTTGATCCCCATGCTGGACAAAAGCTTCCCCCGCGATTAAATAATATGAAACTTAACTAAACACCATTAATCAATGGACATATAAGTTCAACCTGGGATGCAATAGGTCAGGTCCACCTGTTCCTGGCCCGCGGGCTACTGCGACTCTCATCACACTTCACATCGCTCTGTATTACTGATATACGAGTAGATATGCGTGACTCAAAGAACAAAAAGTGGGATGACAACTTGTCAAAGTTCTTTTCGCAATATCCCCTAGGATAATAAAGTTAATATCACCCATAGTTTGTTGTAAAAGGTGAAACGATAAATAAATAAACTACGAAAAACTTCATATACGCCTCTGCTCAAATGGTTTTTGACGTTTCATTCGTACCAACCAGGAAATAAACCACCTACCAATGTGTAACAGTGCAGGAACGTAAAATGATCCTTGAAATATAGTTTATATTTATTTGCTCAAAACTTATGCTTTTCGAAATAAATTTCGCTTCGGATAAAGTTTATTTTTTTTCCAACAAACTCAATACCAACTTTTCAAATAACAGCTCGAATCTTCAGATGCTATTTGAAGCCAGTTTTCAGGCAGGCTTCCAATCGCACAGGGATCTATTTATATAGTTTAAACTTGAATGCTTCGTGTTTAAAAAATGCCTTAGTATTAATTTCTCATGAAAGTTATTAACTTCCGTAGTTAATTAATCAATTTAAAAAAAAACTCTTCTGTTTAAAACTGATGTTTTTTTTTGGTATGGTAGATTGAGAAAGTTGTTCAGTAACAAAAACAGAAACAAACCAAAGTATTTTTTAGTTATTTATTGTAATACTAATTTAATAATAGCCACCCAAAGTTTGTATTAAATGTTACAGAAAATTCAGAAAATGTTTGTCGTATTATCCTAAAATATATCAGACGTGGCGGAACGACCTTTGGGTCCTTTTCGCTCTGCCTACCCCCTAAGGGATAAAGGCGCGATTTTATGTAAGTATATATTACCCTAAATCCTAAAGCCCACCTAGTATTGTTTTAGGGCTACATGTTACCAGGTTAAAGGGTGTATTTTGTTAGTAAAATTAACTTCTAAATGGCCGTGGGCGATTTGAAACAGGGATCTGTTTAGAGTGGTTAATTCGTATCATTCATGTCGATTCTAGGAAACACGTCATATACCTACAAAAATATATTATTTGAGTGTATTTTCAGAGTTAATTTATTAGGAAAATTATTATGTGTGGTATCTGCCTGCTATGCAGAGGGTACCGGGTTCGATTCCCGGCCGGGCGGACATTTGAATGATGAATTTAAATGACTGTTTCTTGGTCTCGGTGTTCTTTGTGGTTGTCCATGGCACCCCGATACAGGGAATCCTAGTGGGGGCTATGAGTGTGATCGTGTAATTATAAAAGAAACACATAAATTTTGTTAGATATATGAAAGTGGATAAAATGAGTGTTCGATTTGATTTGACAAATTGCACATTTACACAGGAAAATTATACATTAATTACAAGGAATCGTGTTTTTCCTATGAATGCCCGTGTTTGTGTTTTATTTTACCATGTTTCTGTAGCACCATAAATATTAACTTTTAAGTGGTGTCCAAAAACAATGTTACGCACCTGAGCTGTTTAATGTGTTCACTAAATCTGTTTTCCTTTTTTTTTTTTTTCAGATGATCACAAATCGAGGCTGGAGGTCCGCTGGAAATTCTAGCTGAATGTTATGGTAAGCAATTTTGTTTATAACACATTTGCTCGTAAAGTGTCTCTTATTACACCAATTTCAATATTGTATTGTATCTTATTACGTACTTGTGCGTAATCGTAATGTAAAATGCACGAGTGCTGTAAAACACACGAGTTTTTTTTTTAATTAGATAAAACGCACGGTTTATCGAACGGTACTTTTTTAAATCTTAGCTAAGAGTTTTTACGTCAGAAAAGTGGTAAACGTTTTATGAATAAATTTAACTTTGGGAGATAAAATATAATGAATAAACATTTCATTCTTTATTTAATTAATTTTGACAATAAATTTCAACAACTTATTTGTAACAAAATATAAAAATATTAATTTAGTTTATTAGTAATACTGGCTGTTTTTGTGCCTTTGCCTTAAAAAAAAAATCGCTGCGCGATATATACTAGGTAATCTGTGGATGCACGCGCATCGCTAATTTGTGAACGAGTAAAGATTATTGCGCGCGTTTTTTCTTTTCGCTGTATTGTTTTAATTTTTTTGCTATTTCCTCGCAAATATGTTATAAAACGTCGTACGACATACGTGCGGTTTGATGATTACAGCCTCTGCTTTCTTGTAGCCCTCGCCTACGGCTCGGGCTAGCAATATCGCCTCGGCTGTAATGATCAACCCACCGCACTTATATCGTAATGTACTATTAAAAACCATGTAGAAACAAGGTTAAAAATAAGTAAAATTTACTCCTCTCGCCTGCCAAGCCTGATGTGAGGCCCTATGTCCAGAGGACTGTTAAGTAACTAAGTAAAAACTGTTTATTGCACACATTTTACAAATTATGCTTAAATAATGTGCACAATTAAGTGTATTCTTTGTTATTATATAATCAATAGTGTATCGGTTAATGCTGTTTGGAATAGATACATAATTGATTTAGAAGGCCAGTGCAACTGCACGTGCGCTAGTTGGATTATAGCTCGATTTTTTTATCGATGAGTATTCAATGCAAAGAAAATCGAGTGCTACGGCTCGTAGCAATTTGCTACGCCGTAGACTAGTCTCCAGAAATCGTAGCAATATCTGCATAGGCAAATCAGTTCCTTTAGTATTTTTATCTCACTTTGCCATACTTATGAGTGTACCTACATTACACGCATATAGCATTGTCTTTGAGTGCGTAAGTTACGCACACAAACGTACGTGTCTGTAGGCACAGCTACAAGTATAGCCGAGCGGCAGGCGTGAGATGAAACAACTAAGTATAACACTTCTAATTTTAAACATAGTAGTTATGTAATTATTTTCATATAGGTAGTTAATTTCATTTAGTTTCTGTCGTGGTT
>JARACY010003309.1:0-34300 GCA_029255725.1 Scrobipalpa atriplicella
ATCCCGGATATGGGTTTGCTCTTGAAGAGCCAAGAGCTAGAGTCTAGAGAGACACTAGGTCAGGGATGACCGTGACAGTGTCGACGACTGGAGCGTGCAAACCCAGAGGATGCCTGTTAGGGCACTGGCATTCTCACGCACCGACGGAACATAGCAAGCTGTTTAACAAAGCTTAGTAGAATCACTTTATTTGGGATCTATTTTGTAATAGTCTCTCTCTGGAAAATTTATCACGTGCTTTTCTTGTTTATTTTGTTTTTATCTGCGGCTTTCATCATTGCCTACCATGTCTACTTCTTTTGACCACCTTTTGACCTAAACTTGAGTCAACTTATGTAGAGCTAAAACAAATGGTGCCGATTCCGTTGAAGATACAAACAAAACTTTCTAAAATTAAAATGTAAAAAGAGACAGCAACACAAACAGCTGATTATAGTCCTGTCAAAGTGACGTTACACGCATTAAATTTGGTCTTACTTAAAGCGATATACTTTAATTTGATAGGATTCTAATTATGTAAGCTTATGTGTTGCTGTTTCTATTTTTATTTAAGAAAGTGACAGGATCAAACTTAAATAAAATTAAGTTGCGTGTACAACGGAAATCGGCAATATTATTTATTTTTGCTCTACATAAGTTCACTTAAGTCTAGGTCAAAAAGGTGGTCAAAAGAAGTAGACATGGTAGGCAATGATGAAAGCCGCAGATAAAAACAAAATAAACAAGAAAAGCACGTGATAAATTTTCCAGAGAGAGACTATTACAAAATAGATCCCAAATAAAGTGATTCTTACTAAGCTTTGTTAAACAGCTTGCTATGTTCCGTCGGTGCTGTAGAGAATGCCAGTGCCCTAACAGGCATCCTCTGGGTTTGCTCGCTCCATCGTCGACACTGTCACGGTCATCCCTGACCTAGTGTCTCTCTAGACTCTAGCTCTTGGCTCTTCAAGAGCAAACCCATTCCGGATAAAAAAAAAAAACTTTACGGTTCGCAAGGAAGAATAATTTTACCAATCCTTTATTAGTTCCAGTTTGATCTATTTGCGAATGATTTGATTGAAATCGCTCTATGGTTCACTTTGTCTGACTTACCTCTGTCATAGCTGTATGGAATAAGCAGAATTCATTAATTCATTTCTTACTTCCCATAGCAATAAACATAATATTAAATATATTTCTATCGTTTCAGATCCAGTTCGTCATAATCTTCTTCCACAACTTCACTGTGTTATTTAGGGAGTGCAGCTACCCCAGATTTTGGAACTATTGTGGAGTGGCTGAAGCAACTGTTTTCTTGTACATGTTCGGAAAATTCTATTATAACAGCTATGTGAATAATAATGATAAGACGAAAAAGAAAATAAAGTGATAAATATTTTTATGTCTTTTATTTGCTCTACACATCTCATACAAATACTGGTATTAAATACTGTACTACTTACCTATGTTACCTGCACATTAAATATTCATGTCACAGGATACTAAGATGCAGGCTAAGCTATCAGATAGGTAGGTAATAAACTAACGAAGAAGCTGCCTTCAAAAAGGTTATTCAGTGTGATTAGCACTTTCTACTCATACTTATATAAAATCAAAGATCTGAATTACCTACCTACCCTGATGTGTAACCCTATATAAAGCTCAGCTAAACTGCCAGAGATACCAAAAGTTATTTAGTAAGAAGCAGCTAATTATATACTTTCTGTTAATAGAGGTACAAAAATCCCAAAATCTGGAGTAACTGAGTTGTGGAAAGATACGGAGAGTATAAAAGATTAATTATTTATGAAATTCTGCAAATAATAAATGAAGTCCTACCAAAAAAATTCTGTAAAAATTTGCCAAGCTTGGATTCTGAAAATTTGCATCAAATATTTGTAGATAAAAAAATATGAGTAGTACAAAAGTTTTGACTGGACTGAGTTTAGACTCAACTTAAAATCGACACAAAGGCGAAGTTATTTCATCCTGCTAATCTAGCAGATATGAAAAAATAAATCAGCTCTGATCTTTTAACAACGTAAACAGAGCAATGTGTTTGAAACAAAGTTAGGTATTGTTTAAGTTTAGTTACTAATGGATGCGCATAAAATCCAAAATCACTCAATCTTTACTAATTTTCTCTTTCTATAAACTTGAAACTTTCTATAAACTCTACAAACTCATTTTGTATCATGAGGAAACAGAAAAGGACGGTAATTATTTTTAGTCAAGATTTAGTTATGTCGTGTCGTCATCGAATGGGCGCTTTTCCACTAGACGTCACGTCAACGGCAACGGCGACGGCACGGTGACGATCACGTGACAATATCTATGGGAATCGATGACATGCCGTGACGGTGCCGTGCCGGCAAGTGGAAAAGCGTGTCATATAATTTCATTGATTTTCATACATTATCTCACCTACGATATCGTCGACGGTACCGTGCCGTCGCCGTTGCCGTTGACGTGCCGTCTAGTGGAAAAGCGCCCATTCAGTAGCAATATCCCTTCCAGTGATCTCTTCCATGGACTGTGTCCAACAGCTCTGTCTGATCATGACCATGGATCATGATCAATCTCGTTGACATACCAAGCCGTTTCTTTCTGCACTGTCTTCAAATCTAACCCCTTCATTATTTATAATCTGCTACTGCTACTTATATATAAAAAACGCCTGATTTTTTTAAGCAAGGTTGGTAAGATTCACATTAGCAGTTTTGTTATTTAAAACCATCAGGCACTTTATTAAATGAAATCTGCTGTTAAAAGATTTTCCAATATTTTCATCATTTTGCAGGTCCTCGTATGTACGGACATTGTTATTTTCCCTGCATTTATGCACCAACGTGCTGTTATGTTACTGACCAGACTGCAGACTACAGTCCGAAGTATACTGACAATGAATGAATTTATGCTGACCTAGGAGCAATATTGACTTTTAAATGAGGAGCGACTTCTGAATTTCATTTATTTAATTCACTTGTTCATTGTCACAGGCAATGTAAAGTCGTTTCAGTCCTAAATGAGTCTCAAGTACATTTTCCGTTTTGAAAATTTAACATGGTTCTTATAATAGATAAAGTATGGGACGGCTTCAAATATGCTCTTGAAGAATATTCTCGTAAGTACAGTTTTTGTATTACTCGTTTCAGTTTAAAAAGCTTCGTTCAAGTCTTTATGTTATGCATCCATCCATTGTCCCTAAAAGTCAAGGTTCTGTTCTTCCTTTCTAATTATAATGACGAGACAAGACGCCTAAAGCTGGACCAAAAAAACCAACCGTTTAAATTCAGCGTGCTCTATACTTTTTCAACTGAAACATTATTTCGCGATCTTTATTTATTACTAAATTTATTAACCTTTGTTTTAGATCCACGGACCAAGGATTGGTTCCTTGCAAACCCTCTTGTGATTCTTATAATATTAGTAGTATGGCTGTACTTTTGCCTCCACGCTGGACCACGTTTCATGAAGAAGAGGAAACCATTTCGGCTAAAGAACACGTTACTGGTGTACAATTTTGTGCAGATTTGCATCAGTATATTCTTATTTTATGAGGTAAGTAGGTAGAAACTTGTAAATAAAATATTTGTAATATTGCCTTTTAAAGCTCACACGGGATAGGATGATGCTACAATTTTATGCTTCATAAGTTATTAGTATATTATTTTTTATTTCAGGGTGGAGTGTACGGGTGGTTTGGTCATTACAGTTATGCCTGTCAACCTATAAATTATGACAGAGATGATCCTGTTGAAAATTATGTACGTAAAATTTTAATTTCTATACGGTGAATCTAAAATAACCAGTATATACCAGCCACAACAATCCAATACTGGGCCTCCTCCAGTTCAATGACTATCCCTACTTAAGGATATTTAAATTAAAAGAATAAATAACTTGTTGAATGAGCCTACTTAAACTTTAATTTATTAAAAGAAATGTAAAGATCATTAACATTTTTATAAAAAGTTATTCAATTCATACTGAACAAAATAACAGTTCAGTATGCCACCAACGCCATATTTGACAGTTCTTGTTGTTTGTAGCTCTTTCAGGCTCAAATAAAACCTTGACTCTTATAACAGTTTTAGCAGTTACTGCCTTGTATCGGTAACATTATATACGTACCTAATTATAATATCTCTAAAAACACGAACTTTTCTGAAATTGCAGGTTGCATCTCTGGTATGGATGTACTTGTTTTGCAAACTGACAGAATTATTGGACACCGTTTTCTTTGTGTTGAGGAAAAAGCACAATCAAATAACAACATTACATATTTTTCATCACACATTAATGCCTGTCGCTGCGTGGATTGGTTTGACGTTTGCACCTAGTAAGTTATATTTGATTTCAAATATCAGCATCAACAGAATAACATTTACCCCGTCCGTATGTTTTGCGGGTGACGTAAAATAATAGAACAGGGATAATGACTAAGGAATATATAGGTAGCCACACTTCCTGGTTACATCTTGCCCTCATCATCATCATAGCGTATGGCAGTCCCTGCTTGCCTCAAAAGTCTAAGTCCAGATTTTTCAGTCATTTTTCTGAGTCAGAGCTAAACTTGTGCAGCTCGGCTATGCCCTATACGGGGTGTAAGGGACAGCGTCCCGCAAACTTATAGGGGTTGCTCAGTCAACGATACTGAACAACTACCACCAGGATTTTTTTTCAGGAAATGAAAATAAAAATTTGCTTTTTCATACAAAATGACCACATTGATCAGACAATTTGTATGGAAAAGCAAAATTTTTTTTTCATTTCCTGAAAAAAAATCCTGGTGATATGTGTTCAGTATCGTTGACTGAGCAACCCCTTTCAGTTTGCGGGACGCTGTTCCTTACACCCGGTATGCTCGCTATTCCAACAATCAAACTTGGATAGTTGAGTATGGCAATTTTCCATTGATAGGAATTTGCTTCAGTGGACTGTTGCAATTAGGTACTATATTTCTGTCCTACTCTGCTTTGGGAGAAACAAGACATGATCTATGTTTAATGGCCATTAAAATGTGTCAAAATTCGAGCGTTTTTTTTTTGTTTTGTTTGTATTAATTGTCATGATTTTATATTGCAGGTGGTCATGGAACTTTTGTCGGTTGGATTAACACCTTTGTTCATATCATAATGTATGGATACTATTTCGTTGCTGGTTTAGGGCCAGAATACCAAAAATATCTTTGGTGGAAGAAACATCTCACCGCATTGCAGTTGGTTAGTACCTATATAAGCTACTCACACCATGAAACTAAACCACTTTCACGATTATATATTTTATATGAAAACATAATTATGTCATTCTAATTTTTTTTTTCTGTTATTCTATAATACTACACCTCTATACAAGACCACTTACTTGTTAATATTATATTTTCTTTGACTTGGGTCAGACTGTTTGAATGGAGGAATTGTTTTCAAGAGCAAACCCTTTTCTTGCTTTCCCATACAAATATGTTGTTCTTTTTCTTGTCCTGTGGATTTCAAGTCGATGAACCCTGGTGTCAGAATTTTTAAAACGCCTCATAGCACAGCTATTTTGTATGGTAAAGGGAAAAAATATTTAGAGGACTTTTAAAAAAATATATTGTATACATAATAATATATTTTTTACACTTATATTTGCTAGGTACAATAACGTATAAAAAGGGTATTTAATAATAAATGATTTATTTAGACTTTTTCTTCCACCAGATACAATTCTGCTTGATATTCATCCACAACTTCGTCGTGCTGTTCAGAGAATGCGACTTCCCAAGATTCTACAACAGACTTATATTATTAGAAGCAATCGTTTTCATTTATATGTTTGGAAGTTTCTATTATAAGAGTTATGTAAAGAAATCTAAAAATAAGAACCGATAGATTTAAGGTCCATTTACATCTTCCTTCACTCACATTTTTCTGAATACAAACTTGTAACATTACTTAATTTTAATTAAATTTGCCAACTTGTTATGCGGCCCATTAATTGCTTTTTCTTTACGACTTAAAAGAAAATCAGTAGAAAACCAGCAAACATTATGTTTGTGACAAACTTATAATCTGCTGTTTCAAAATTTTAACCTCTGCCAGTTGCAAATAAAAATCAATTTACTAGCCGCAAATTACGTTGGTCTTGACTGTCCAATTCAATAGAAATAGATAGATAGGTCATACTTATTATATAATAGTATTTTTAGAACATGGCTTTGGCTGCTATCAGGAAGACTGTAAGAAATTGCTTATTTAGTAATAATAACTTTACTTTTTAACTTTTAGTTATTTATAATCTGTTTTATGCGATACAGTAGATTGTGTTGTATTTTTTAATCCACCAGATGGAATATTCGTTTAATTATTTTGTATCGAATTCTTTTCGTTATGCGTTTATAAATTTAATAATAAAAAAAGTATTCATAACAATGAAGTTACATAATTTTATTTAATTATCCATTTCACTTTTGTTAATGGGGTTTATGGTTATAAAAAAGACGTTATAAATAGGATATTTTTATGTTAATATTTTTTATGTCTTCTCTATTATGCTATGTGTCTGCTCTAAAAATATTTTTTTCATTGTATGGATTGCTATAAGCGCCTGATAGAAAGAATCGAGCAGAAACTATTTTGTGTTTGAGTACCAACTTAATATTTCAACATTGTAGGCTTTGTAAATGTTTTTAGCAATCCCATAAATTTTATCCAAATACATCTTTTCCATAGGAATAAGAAGATGTTTTTCTTAAGTGACACGGAGACCTGATCACCAGATCGCCAGATCCTGAAGACAAACAAAGGCTACTAATTCTATCGTACTACCTACTCTCTAATCCGTCCAATCTATGAAAACAGAAACAAAAAACAGACATCCTTTTACTATGGATTATTCGGGCAGGCTTTAAACATCGTTTTCCGAAAGGGATAAGTAAGGTATCTCTATTGATGGCATTCCTGTGGAATCTAGTTATTTGCCTAAATAAATCCTCTTGTAGCTACTGAATAAACAACATTCCCTACATAAACATCACCACTCCAGCAAGGAAAATATAATATTACCATTGCTAAACATTGGCGGCTTGAAACCTCTAACAGCTGGGTTAGCTGGGTTGGGGTATGGTTTCCCTTCTGGGTAAAAACCAGCAATACAAAATAAAATAAATAAAATAAACCCTCGAATCCCATATCTGGTTTTTACAGCTTTCTATCGCTCCCAGTTCATCATGGGAGTAAGTCCAGCATGGAAGTATTAGTATAGTCTCCTAATTAATATTTATTTATTACTGTTATGAAGTTGTTTTTTTCTGCGCCACGGCCAGACTAAAAACAAACTAATTCGAGATACTTAAAAAAAATGTTTTGTGAAACTGTAGTCCAGAATTTAGTAAATACTAGGTATTAACAAAACTCTTTGAGTACCTATATAAATAACTCATATCAAACAATGCACATTTTTTAATCGTGTTGAACTTGAATCATTATCCCTGCGTCGACATTACCACGCAAGAAAGCCAGACGATCTTTGATGTCTTGCAATTGGACCTGGAGGAGTATTTTTAAATCACTCGAATAAAAATATCTACACAAAAGAGTAGCATTCGCATTTTCGCATGGCAAATTAACTATTTGGCATGCGAAAAATTAAATAGCCATGTTTTTGAATGCGACAAACGATTTAAGTATATGGCTCATGAAGACGTTACTTGAATCATGCGAATAGAATGCGCATAAAAATCACCATTAATTAAAAAAAAAGTATTTATACATACTTAACCATAATGAATCCCTCAACCAGTGGTCCCAAACACTTCGTTTTTCCTACTCGAATCTGTTAGTAGTCTATGCTGTGTTCATGAATGTTAGGGTCAACTCAAACCGAGAAGCGACTTGACGTGACGCATAGCGAAGCTGCATCTCGCTCGTTGTACTAAAAAAATACAGGCTGCATCGTTCGGCATAGCGCGATGCCGCCAGGATTTTTCCAGTTCTGTCAATGAAATGCCTATCTTTTTGCATAGTAAATAAAGTTGTGATGTTCTAGTTTGACTCTTGTAGGTGTAATGATTTCCAGTCTTCCCTTCTGTGGGCAACGTCCTTAAGCTCCCTGTTGGTCTTCACACCCGTCTTCTACAGGGTGTAAATTTAATTGCGTGCCATAGTCAAGAGGAGTTTTAGCATCGACATGGAATCACATGAAAAATATGTAAAAAATCTTACCCGAAAAAAGTTACTTCCTGATACAAAATTAAGTATATTATGATCGAGTTGGTAATTTTTTACGGAAAATTAATTCTTTTATGATGGATATATTTATATAAATTTTATAATTATGATCCTTTTTCATCACCAAAACACCACCCTAAAGCTATGGCACGCAATTAAATCTACACCCTGAATATTGTATCACGCTCTTGAATACTGCGCGTTGCGTCGTGTCGCTTCCCGGTAGATGTGAACTGACCCTAATGTGAACCTTACTATTCGTATTTCGGATGCGGATTTAAGTTCGAATGCTTTAAAAATACGTCTCCTATTGCCTCGGCAGCATGATATATAATTTGTGTCGACGTGCGATCCGACAAATGATAATGACGTAGAATTATGTACCACTACGCTATTTCTAGTCATGCAGATTTTATTGAAGGTGATTCCAGTCATTACACTTTCACCCATTTCTATTAAGCTGGACTGGGAGTGATAAAAATAAATATTATGTATCAAACGTTTATCTTCCCGGGCATTTTTATAGTCAATAGGTAGAGGGAAGAAGGATTCGAGGTTTATGGTTTTGTTCATCGGCTCACTACTTGGAAATAAAGAAAAAGTGTGTATCTGAAATAACGTTGTTATAGAATCAGTTTTAGTAAGCCGTTGACGCTCTGTCTACCCCGAAAGGGATACGAGCTTATGTACGTATGTAAGTATGTACACTTTTTGCCCTAATCGTGCAAAGGCACAGTGCCCTCGAGAAGTACATAAGGTAGTAAAGTCAAATCGACTCCACAGGTACCTCAAATTAATGAGAATGCTAATTAGTTTAATAGACTGACGTATTGTTTTTTAAATACATTCGATATTTTTTTAATCAGTCGTACTCCTGTAGTCTAGCCAGTAAGTACAGTTGAAAAATAGTTGGAAAATGATGCAAGTGTAGTTATAGTAGGAAAGGTGGCGAGGAGTGGAGGCCTGTGGTCGATTTCATCATTGCTAACCTACTGGAGTTAGTAAACCTGTGTCTATAGAATCAGAGCCACGCTTCGAACAGTTTCTTAGAGAAACTTGAGGATATAGACTTGGAATAAATTATAATAAACAGTGTTTGGTGATCGTATCAGTGAGGATGGCGGCAATTATCAGGAAAGCGTGGCAGGGATACCAGTTACTATTTGAAGAATTACCGGGTAAATATAACCTTTATTTTTACATGTTTTTACTGAAATAATACTGTATTTTTAATTTAGCAGCCGCTTTTTTGATCGGGTATAGTGATAAAGCCAAAAGAGGGCTAATTGATAACTCAAAGATAACATCAAAACTTGCTAAGCCATTGAATCTCAGCCTACTCCATAGGGAGTATGTGTGTATTTATGTATTTTTAACCAAAACTTTTTACTTTATTTTGGTTTAATAACTGAAGTCAGAAAGAGTCTGGGCTAAATAAGTCAACTGATATAAGTAATAACAGTTAAGTAGATAGATTTAGACATAAGTAGTTTCGGTGAAAATTATAATAACAAATCTACGTTCTAGTTATTTATTATAGCCATCATGATTTACTTGATTTTCTAATCAGGATTTGACCTGATATTTGACAACCCGGTTGATATTTCCGGCAGAATATTTTATATGACATCATTCAGGTCCTTCGTACTTTGTTCTAGTATCCCTAAATTTATGATGGTTAGTTATAAAGGATTCAGCTGTATAAGTAAAATGTGTGGTTGCCTGTACTCTAGGAACACGACGTAATTTTGCAACCACTTACTATTCCATGTGTTATGTAATTGAGTATAGTATGTCCAAGTGTCAATTTTGCAAATCACTGGTAAAACACAAATCCTAAATGTAGGTAATAATTATAGTTTTACATATTGTTTATTTACTACATATTTTCGTTTGTTCTTTTCTCTTCATAGTTTCGTTTAGGTTTGAGGAGATCGAGATAGATATGCACAACATGTACTCCCCATGTGAGCTTACATTATGGCTTAAGTCAATTGAAATTTAAAACATTGATGACAGATGGCGCTCTAGAGTTACAACAAAGAAATTGTATCAAAGATTTGATATTTAGAATTTACTAACTACCAGTCATACTCAAGAGAATTGTTTAACAGGTATTGAATTGGATTTATTTGTACGATCAAAAGTTGCCATACTTGTAAACAACTAAGTACCTACTCCTCGAGTTACTAGGTATACCTTAACTTCCTACTTTCAATGTCATTGAATGTCGCTGAACTTAAAAGAGCAATGCAATATTTAATTTTGTTTTGCGGCTGCGGATGTCATTGAAATTGTGGACAAAAATATTTTTTTCGTTTATTTATATTTTCGATGACTCTGACACCGGTTTTTCAATCTAACAACTCAGTTGACAGAAAAAGAAGAATAGACATGGTGTTTCTTAAATCTGAAAATAATAATTGTATATTTAATATTTGTAGGTTTTATTATTAGTAGGATGTCATATTTAATATTTTACCATGACTGGATCGTCTTTCTTTCCATTGACAAAAAAGAAATTAATGGATTCGGCTAAATCTCTGAACGCCATGGATAGAATTGTAAAGTGTTATTTAAGCTTTCGGCCAATAAAAAATTTAATACCACGTGGTTTGATATTAAAATATTTAACAAGTTCCTGTTAGCCCTGACTAATTGTCCTTGTAGTACTATTTGGCATTTCTTTAACAGACTAAAATACGACAGTAAATATTTTTGTATTTTTAGTCTCTCTGCTTTATTATTTAATAATGATTCTACGTAGCTATGTTCTCTATTTTGATTCTTTCACCCCTTGCTACTCAATATGATTTGCAATAATTTACAGGCATGTAGCAATTAGCAATTATAATGCTTCAGTTTTCGTCAAATACCTTTGCTATTGCGTAGCAGGTATCAATCAGCCATCTACGTATCTACTTCATCCATGAATGAAACATGTTTACTTTACTTACATTTATTTTTATTATAAATGGTTTGGCTCTTGATTCTAGGCACTAGGTCAGGGATGAAAGTGACAAGCTCACCCAAAAGATGGCACTGGCACTCTCACACTTCAACGTAACCAATTAATTCTGTGACGTAACGCAACAAGCTGCAACGCAACGCCTGGCAAAAGGGTGGTAGCCAGGCTTTTTGGAGCCTATCACGGCTTTGTTGGGATCGTTCAGCCGGACGGGGGGGCCATCCATCCTACCCTAAATAAATTTAAAAATTTAAAATTTAAAATAATTGGCAAACTGAAATCCATTTTCATTGATTCCATCCAGTTTTGAATGGTAGGTTTCTAAACGTTCAATGAAACAGCATAAGTCAAACAAGATTATTACGTTCTGATCATATCCTTAGGATATCCGACGCTATGCGTGTACATGAGGTCAGTAATAATTTGTTTAATAAGAAAGCAAAGCCCGTTTGGTTGATTATGTTATGTTGGATGTTAGTTATAAATGACTAGCAATTTAAGAATTTAGGTAGATAAAATAGAAATTAGAATAGAATAGATTTTTTTATTTGTCACCAATCAGTGAACATAAATATTATAAACAAAGTTAATACTTAACCTAGGGGTAAATAAAAAAAAACGTATCTCGAGATGAAAGTCTTAAGTACCTGCTTTAACCATGAAAGAACAGATTTTCAACCATTATTGTTGCCTTCAGACCCTGAAAATAAACAAACAAATGAATTCCATGAACTTCAGTCACAAAAAAAAAACGGGCTGGTGGTTCTTGTTACTTTTCCTAAGTGACAATGAACATGGGTCAAGTAGAAAAGAAAATTCACGATCATAATGAAAAAGAAGCTATTGTATTCTAATTCTTCAAATACAGTCCTAATGTTGCGCAACGTGATTGAAAAACATGAGCATTTTGAAAGGAAGGTCAATCAACTTTAAATCTGATGCCATTGTAATTAGAATCTCAAAGCTTCTGCACTGAAAAAAATAATTGTTTAAATACGAGCACATAAATTAATGTGTTTATGACAATAATGTTAAAAATAAAATGAATCAAGTTACTTGATAACCACTACCAAGTTCCTATCGAGCACATTGGACATGAATCTACGGAATTCAAAAAAATATTGTCGCTGAGCGGTAAGTTTAGACTACAGGACAAACCCTTAACCCGATCGTCTTTGTTTTAGGCTCAAATTGTAGCCGACTAAATTGTCCAGAGGATATTTTCTAAAAATTTTGATAATATCATTCTTTGTTTTCAAAAAATAGAAATAGAAATACGGAAAATATTGTTTTTTTTTTTTTACTATTTTGGCTGTAACTTTATCGTGTTTGACTTTCTCAAATAAATAATTTTGCACCTTACAGCTCTTGTGAATACGCGTATTTTGAGCTAATCTTCACAACTCTCAGACATAATAAAGCAATCGCACTTTTTCGTGAAATCAGAGCCTACACTAGACGTTTTCAATGTTGTCAAAAATGCATACGTTACTACTCTGTCTTCAAATACCTAGACATGCAGTTGCACAAAACGACGTTAAATGACGTCCTATTTTATTTTGCAACTTAGTCTGCTGATTTAATTATAAACGATTTTGACCCTTTTAGGTTAAGGCCACACATTGTCTATCGTTGTTAGTGACAATCACCTTTGAGGGGGGAATCAGTAATGACCTTTAATGATAACCTAGGAAGGCACGTGTATCTTTTTTTATCCTGGTGAGATACTACTTTAGCTCTTCGGCCACAACAGAACTGCATACTGACGTCAAGTAGGTACCTACCTGCTACGTTGGGAGTGGTTTATTAAGCGTAGTTTATGATCATTATCATTCGCTTGCCCTTATCCCATTTATTTGTGGTCGGCGCAACACGTTTTCGTCTTCCACTCATCCCTGACAGCCGTCATTTCTCGTGATTTTGATATTATGGTCACGTAATAGATAACCTACCCTTTTTATCCTAACAGATGTTTTAAACAGTCTGTGGTAGGTAGGCACTCAGCATTTTAACAAAGCTTTTTTTGCCCTGGCCCCTGGGCTCACGTCACAAATATTATCGTTAATATTTACTCCTATTTATTCAAACATCTTATTTGAATTTAGAATACGATTCTCCTTTGGTGGCATAAATATCTCAGCTAGGAAATTGACCCTGATGTGGTGTGATGGTCTTACCGCATATTTCGTGATTTTGATATTATTATATTTAGGTTGGCTAGAAACTAAGCTTGATCGTGTTCTTAGTAGCTACAAAAAAACTCTGTCATTAATAGTAGGTTGCTTTGCTATGCCACCAGACGGTTTGAAAAAAACTTTAGTTACCGCCAGGTTTCATCTTGTCGTATGTTGACACGAAAACCCAATAAATAAGAAGCAAAAGAAATAGGTACAACAGAAAAACGTGGATCCGATTAAATCGGTTTAGAACCAATCACGAGAGAAAAAACCATCGTCTTCAAAAATGGGTCTTCAAAAGTCACCAATTGCAACTCTGGAGCACTTGACCAAACCCTTTTCCATGTAGTGAACGAGTGTCCCTACGCTGTTTTCCCGGAGGCATTGCCTAGCTGCACAAGTTCAGCCCTGACGCAGAGAGCTGGCTGAAAAACCTGTACATAATTTAGACGTTTGATCCTGCTTGGATAATGGGGACTGCCATACGCTATGACGAACAGAAGTAACGACGATTGGGTTTTACTGAAGAATTGCGAGAAAATCAAGGTTATATCAATTTATCGTCCGATATATTGTTGCTTCACGCAGGATGTTGGATGAAATGGCCGCTTTTATAATTTGCCGTAGGACGGCACGGCACGGCACGGTTTTGCCGTCACGGTACAATAGGAAAGCAAAATGTATGAAATTGTATGCAGACGCTTTTAATTTATCGGCCACGGCAGCGGCATGCCGTGAACGGCAAACGGCTGCCGTGCCGTCGCCGTAGCACACTGCGCTCCCCATTAAACCGTCGCGGCATTATTGAGAGTGTATTATGTACATACAAGAAATGTAGCTGTGTGTGTGTGTGCGTAGCTAGGTAGGAGGCGCGGGCGGCTGCGTCACTAGGTCCATTAAAAAAAAAAAAAAAGCTTTCAAATCATCATTCAGATGAGAAAGTATGTAATAAAACGTTGTTATTGACATCCGAAAATAATTGAAAAACTTTTTTGGGTCTTCCTTCAGCTTATCAAATAGCGTATAGTATGACCCTTCTAAATATTTTACTCTTAAAAGTGGATGTTGCCAATACCTTCTTGTAATATGTCTTTTTTTACGTCGTAAATATAACAAATAAAGAATAAGTAGTCGCTGTCTCATCGAGAACATGACGTCCACACTTTGGAGGCGCAAAGCGTAAATGATTTTACGGCGAATTATAAAAGCGACCTACGGCACGGCATGCCGTCGACGGCATGCCGTACCGTAGGAGACTTCCACGGGAAATCGTGCCGTGCCGTTCTACGGCAAATTATAAAAGCGCCCAATCGTTGCAAATATTATATCGCGTGAATCCAAATGTATGTAGTCTTTGTTTGTTTCTTTTATTTATATTACCAGTTATCTAATTACAATCATCTGTAGTTATACTTCCTAGATATTTGGAGTTATTTGTATCAATTGTATTACTTATAGTAATATTTTTTTTATTCCATGAGGTAATTTTTTTCTTACTTACACATGCTTTTTGGGTATTAGAGTTGTTCAGTGTGGTGAAAACATCTCTGTTTTTAACCATTTTTATTGATTTAAAAATAACTTTAAATTATCTTTATATTTTTTTTTATAATTCTTGTGTGGGTATGATTAAAATAAAATCAATATCTATTACTCTGGAAGTAAATATCGTTTATTTCTTTGATGTCTAATTAAAGGCCTTCCTAGTTAATTATCAGTCCGATTACCTAATTAAAAATTGAATATTTTCAATGGGTGGGGCTGTAGTCCATGACAAACTGAATTTGAAATGAGGATTACTAAGACTTGAAGTAAAAATACTATGCAATAAAAATATATTTGATGCTATAAATATTACTATACTTTTATTAAATTAATTATCTTTTTTTGTCCTATAATTTTGGTAAAAAGGTAAAATAATTTATATTGTTGTTGTTTTTTGTAGTAAAGTGCTACTTAAACTACTTACCTAGTAATATCATGACCGCAAGCGTGTTTCTTTTTACCTACCATTATATTTACCTCAGAGTTTAGATTGCGAATACGTGTTTATAATATCTATAGGAACCCAAAGAGATTTAAAGAGGTATTGACTTGGTAGTACCTAGGAATAAACTTTACTACTGTTACCTATATATCAGCCGTAACAGTTCTCTAACAGACATAGGTCTTTCCTCAGAACGGTCTTTCCCAATCTGAGGGTGATTGTCACTCGCCATGCGTGTCAGGCGAATGGGGTTAAAAACTGAGAACTAAATGGCGCCACTGTTGAGTGTTCCTTTTTCCTATGATTGGTTAGTAATCTGTCAATATCAATATCAATGTCAGTTTTGTGTCTTCTCATTGGTCTCTTTTGGGACACTCAACAGTGGCGCCATCTGCAATAAGCTTTGCGTTTTTATCCCCATTGGCGAGTCCAATGTCAGGTAATAGTATATGATAGTTAGTCGGCTTTTACTTTACTTGCAGAAAGATTTTTAGAATAGCATTCTGATCTGACTCGGCGGCGGCGTCACACGGCAAAACACGGAAAGAATTCGCTTTATCAAAAATCAATATAGAATCTCTGCAAATGTAACACAATTTTATTGCAATATTCGTCGTTCAAAAATCCGTCGCGAATATCGTAAACCATATCAAACAATGTGGGTTGCATATGCACACGGAATAGCACGCTCTGATTGGTTGATTCAAGTTCAAATACATTTCTTGGCCAATGTTGCGTGCTGGTAATGTTCCCGTTTGACGGGGTGGAGACCCTTCATTGGTAAATATTAATGTGTATCAATTGTAGCCTAAGCTGCTGTATGATTATTTCACAGCCGTCAACAGTATAAAGATTTGCGTTCATTATTTTGTTTATTTAGTATTACAAACGTTGATGCAGTATTCAATTTGCTATAACTTACAGTATAAGTTTCTGTTTTTGTAAACGTACCTATCCTTTTCATATTTTTCCAAATGTTGGGCCTTACGGATAGTTGTTCAGGTTTTGTCAAAATAACATTCGAATTGAAGGAAGATATTTAACAAAATAAAATCACCCTCAAATAGCTAAGAAATACAAATAATGTTTATTTTAATACACCAACAATATAATTTTATTTGAAATCTAAGATTTCTTATATTTTCCTTGATCTACTCAGTAATAGCGTCTTCTCCTATCATCTTGTCTTTGTGCTGATCTATCGTGAAGGAAACCGCGAAGGCTTACAAATGTGATGTATTTGCAGTGCAATTGTTTCCGACTATAATAATTCAAAGAGCTGCATTACAATACCTACCTACTTACTGACTGTTTATGACCTTCTACTGTACATTTAATTTCTAGTAAATATTAATAAGCAAAATCAACGTACCTACCTATTTTATTATTAAATGACAAACAAGTGTTATTCATATTTGTAAAACTATCCGGCTATTAACATTACACGAAGGTAACACTTGACGGGCGGTGTTGTGACTTTCTTACTCATGAGGAAGGCCCTCAGTTCGAAACGTTGAGGTCAAAACGTCTGTCAAACCTACAAACGAATAACCTATTATAAAAAATCATTGTAGAAAAGGAATAATTTTCTCTAATTCCAGATCCTCGAACAAAATCATGGTTTCTAGTGGCAAAACCGTACCAAGGCCTGACATTACTGGCCCTCTACCTCATGTTCGTATTGAAGTGGGGACCAGCGTGGATGAAGAACAGAAAACCTTTCAACCTGGATAAGATCCTCATAGCTTACAACGCTGGTCAAGTGGTGGCGTGCATCTACCTTTTTGTTATGGTAAGTTTTGGCTGATTTTAATATTTTTAAAACTGTAGAGAAACCACTAATTTCGCACAGGAGGGATTTGAACCTACGGCCTTCGGCGAACCGTGCCGCTGCTCTTATCAACTGAGCTACCGTGCCTTCGAATACTAGTGTTTTCATTCAAACGTCTATGTGAGACGTAAGTAAGACTCCTGTGCAAAATATTTAGTTTCTATATTTTTTAATTATATTTGATGTGTTTAACATTATTTTTTTACAGCGCTTATTATTCTCTTTTGCTGCAATGAGCAATCTTTACAAAGAATTTTCAGAACTTGTAGACAGGATAACACTGAAATAATAACAAACTAAGAAAAACAAAAATATATGAAAGTTTAATGAAAATGTATTACCTTTTTTGTGTTGTAATGAGTAACTTTCGACCTTTATACAGCAAGCACAGTCACTAAGGGTCGTATTTATAATCAGCTCTCAAGAGTGACAGCGAATTTGAGTTTGTATCAGAAATCTCATTTCAGTACAAAACGGCCTGTCAAATCCAAACTTAATATTGCTCTCAAACTTGAGATCGCTTCATAAATACGACCCTAAGTTATCAAACCTGTCAATAAAACATGTTTTTATTATTTTCAGGCAATATGGTATGCATGGGGCTGGGACTACAAGTGGATATGCGAACCTGTTGACTTCTCAGACAATCCTAAAGCATTAAAAGTAGCAGGCTTTGTTTATTTCTACTATTTGCTCAAAATTGTCGATCTTATGGACACGGTAAGTTGAAGGTATGGACTATTTTAAGATACATATCAAAACACGCCTGCAAAAATCGGGAGTAAAAAAAATAGCTGACGAAACTGTAGGGTGTGACCCATGAAACTGAATAACTTTTCCTAAGGAACATTGATCGAAATATGCAGAAAAAAAAATTGGTCCTCCCATACAAATAGTGTCAGCGGCTCAAGTCATTGAGTATTGGAAGACCAATTTTATATTTCATATTTCGACGTGTTCCTTTGGGAAAGTTGATCAGTTTCATGGGTAGGATCACAATTCAATTCAATTCATTTATTTCTTAAACAATAGTATACATTGCATTGAAATTTTACAAAATACAAAATTAACAACAATGAATCAAATTCAATCAAATCAAAATCAAAAATCAAATTCAACAGTTAAAAAGCCAACATTTTGGTCAGCAATTTTTTTACTCCCGGTATTTAATTGTTTAGGTGAAGTCAACGAATTTTATAAAACTTTTCTTCAAAATGCTTTGTTACGTCAACCTTAACATAGTAAATTACAAGTAAAGTGACACCTGAGTGTGTTTTGTGAAATCGTCTCCATGTTGCAAATAAACTACCCACACAAAACCTTTGCAACAAAACACGCACTAAAGTTATATCTAGTCACTCTATGCACCTAGAATATTGTTTTGTTACATCGCATATAGAAACACAAATATAAATTGTTTGTGTCATGTGGAGAATTAACTGTTCGTTGACCCGAGGACAAACTTAAAAGAATAAGAATAAATTGTAAAAGAAATACTACATGACAAACAACTTAGACTATCAACTGCCAACCTTTCAGTCATTCGAACTGATTTTCGGAGAGGGCAGCCAATCTCAGGCCCGTATTTTTAATCAGCTCTCAAGAGTGACAGCGAGTTTGAGTACGTATCAGAAATGTCATTTCAGTACAAAACGACCTGTCAAATCCATACTTAATATTGCTCTCAATCTTGTGATCGCTTTATAAATACGAGCCTTAATGATCAGAGGTCGGACTCTGTTGGTTATTCCAGGTCCACATTCAAGTGACAGATGATTGGGACCCACTTTATATCTATCTGTATCTCTGCAAGTTTTTTTAAAAAATATATTTAGGAAATCCTTTTTATTTAGAGATTCTAAACAAAATTAATGTCGCTATCACGTAAAACAAATCTTGATGAAAATCTCAAGGCTCACGGTAGCATCAACTTTAAAAGATCTTTGAATCATAAATATATGGATACTAACTACTACCTATTGCAGCACATACTCAATTTGCAGCAGTTTTTTTTAATTTACATATTTCCAAAAAGATATTTAAATCATTTAGAAATGAAACTAAGTTGTGTACACATGCTTGGTTAAAGGTTGGATTGACCCTTGTTAAAATTTGTCCTGATTAAACATTTAAATTCAAACAATGACTGATACTAAAATTTTAATTAGACAAAGGTGCAGTGTCATTTTAAGTGAACAAATACAAAATTGTGTAAAGGGAATGATACTGCGTATAAAGAACTGACTTTGACAATGGGTTGCCATTGCCACTACCATGGATGAAGCACCTATAGGCTCGTATTTATAAAGCGATCTCAGGATTGAGAGCAATATTGAGTGCGGATTTGATAGGTAATTTTGTACTGGAATGACATTTCTGATACGAACTCAAACTCGCTGTCACTCTTGAGAGCTGATTATAAATACGGGCTTTAATCCTACACTACCATGTGTAATAAGCGTAATGAATGTAGCTAGTATATTTCCCGTTATTTATTTTTTAAGTCATTATAGAAACATAGCTAGCATAAAAGGTTTGTTTTTTTGTCTTGTCGAAACAAAGAATAGTTTGAAACTCATTTTATGACTACTATAATATACATGGCTTTTCATAACCAGAGATCCTTTTAATTTTCCAGGTGTTCTTCGTGCTACGGAAGAAGTTCAACCAGGTCTCGTTCCTCCACGTTTACCATCACACGGGGATGGTGATGCTGATTTGGGGCGCAGTCACATACTATCCAGGTACTTACAACAATAAAATGACGGCAAAGGACGACCTGAAACTAGTTGGACCGATGATGTTCGTGAGAAGGGGGGCAGAAATCGGATTAGAACGGCTGAAGATCGAGCTGACTGGCGTGCCATGGGAGGGGCCTATGTCCAGCGGTGGACTGATGCAGACTGTTGAGATGATGATGATGAATTGCAAAACCAATATTTCTAACGTTTTTCCCTCTGAAGACTTTATAGTCGTAGCTATATTTTTAAGATTCTAGGGGGATTCTTTTTAATAGGAAGCGTTTTTCATATGACTATGAGAATTGAACATGCATATTTTATTGATCGAAAATGTTTAGGTAATATCATAGACCGACTCACTTTTTTTTACATGGCACTAGGCATGAGAAATTAATTAATATCCACTGCAAATAATTACTGAAAGTTTCACAAGTTTCGGAAAAAGAGCAGATGTTTCACAGGACCCCATAGTTTTGGTGCAGGTACGAGTATATCAATGAAGGCGAAGACTGGTGTTGCACTTTTATCAATTTTTTACTTACCTATTGTACTAGGTACACACATTACATTTACACTCGAGAAACTTGTATACCTACTGCTTCAAAAAGTTGTATAGTTTTCATTAGGTTAGGTACGCCTGTGAAAAATCATACAGCAAATAGCTACTACAGAAAGTAGAGACAAGCTTAATTTAGGTATAATTCCGATAGTTCAAATTGTAGCCAACTCTCTGTAACATAATATAAACTAGGTAGGCACCTACAATATTCATCAGGTAAATAAATATCTACCTAGAATAAATTTCCAACCTATAGGTAAATAAACTTCATTAAAACATTTCTGTCCTTGTTTATTCAAACAAGTATAAAAACTTTGTTTTCAGCCCTTCACCTGCTCAATGTTTTAATACTTAACTTACTTACCTACATATTAAAGGCTGCCTAAAGAGAATAATATTAGTTTGTTTGTTTATAATCGATTACCTATGAAACCACTGGACTGATTTTCATAATCTGACTAGGAAAGCTCCAATAATAAAATTGTAGATTAACAAAGCACTTGTAGGTTTAATGAGCCAAAATGAAACTAATAATAAATCTGCTAGTTTGTTTAAACAATAGAAAATTACTTATTTTCGAACCACAGGTGAAACTGCGAAGCGAAAAGCTTGTGTTACAATAAAATGCAAAGTAGGCTTATAATTTTCTTTTCATTGAAACTAGAATAATCAAAGTTACCTTGAAAGTTCACCAGTAGAATAAATTAAGTAGAGAAATATTGTTAAATCAGATTTATTTTTTGATAAAATAATGTAACGCCCATGTTTTGCTAACGGTTTAATTTATTTTTAGTTAAGTTTCCTATTCTTTAAAATGTTATCCTTGCAAAATGACTATGATTTTTACTAATGGTTTAGCCTCGTGAAATACGGTGTTATAGCGTTCATGGAGAGTCATGTCATGGCTCTTTGGCCAAGTAAAACGATACTGAGTAAAATTGAGTGGATTAGAAAAGGTAGATATTTTGGAACTTGAAAATCATAATCCACCTTCGATATCATGTTTCAGAACAGTTGTGTTTCTTCTTGTTGAGCATGGACATGGAGGGCGCTACAATTTTTTTTTAAATGTTCCTGATGATTTACCAATTTCTGTTTGTCTTGCTCTCAGGTGGTCACGGCACATTCATTGGCGTGATCAACGCGTTCGTCCACGTGATCATGTACTCGTATTACCTCCTCACTGTCGCCATGCCGAGCGTCAAGAACTCGCTCTGGTGGAAGAAGTACATCACACAGTTGCAGATTGTAAGTACCACCTGCATTTGATCGAATTTTTCGTTGCAAATTTTGGTGATAGTGATAGCTTTTCCATCTCCCTGTGACTAAAACTTCGACTGCGTTCGCTAATACGCCTCCCATTGCGTGGGCAAATATCAACATAGCCGGAATTTTCGCTCTAAGGGTGCTAAATATTTTATAAACCATGTTTTATTTGGAATAAGTTGTGCAGGAATTCTGACTATCTATTCATTAGTTTCCCAACTGTACTCTTATCTTTCTATTTTGCAAACTTTAATGTGAAAAGTTTGAAAACATTTACATTTTCTAGAGAAGGTTGTTTCTAAAAAGAATATATTTTAGAATACATCGTTCAAACTTCAATTCAAACTTGCTGCTTAACAAAGTTTGTTTTATTGTATTTATAAAAAAAAATTACCTATCTAAAACTATTTACGGTACATGATACTTATTATCAGAAATATTAACTTCAATCAAACGCACTTTGGTCGAATGTTTTTTTTACGATAGCAACACAAACAAAAACATCTAACATGGGATTCTTATCTTCCAGCTCCAGTTCTTATGGTGCGTCATCCACATGCTCATCATTGTCTTCAGACCTGACTGCGGCTACCCCCGATGGGTGTCAGCTGTCTTCCTACCGCAGAACTTCTTCATGCTAATCCTCTTCATAGATTTCTACATCAAGACCTACATCAAGAAACCGCAAGCCCAGGCTCAAGCTCTAGCCAGTGGATCAAAAGACAATGACGACCAAAATGGAAAATCAAAAGCTCAAAATCTGTCGAAAAATGGATACAAGATCAAAAGCAAAAATGGAAGCAGTAGTACAGTTAGTAATGGAGAAATCAATGGTCATGAAAAATCATTATAAGAAGTAGGTTTATTGTAATATTTTACATTTTACGATTATTAGGGTTCGGTCCGCCTTCAATATTTTTTTAATACACGTGCGTGTAAGCTTTTCACTAACCAAGAGTAAATAAATGCATTGCATTGATTGAGCATAAATTTCAAAAGGTTGAATATTCAATTCTATTCAAGACGCCTACTGGGAGATTTTAATTCACTTTTGTTACTCTAGTTATAAGCTCGCTATAATCTCCAATGAATTCTACATCTGTCGCGTTTGGCAAAGAAACATAAATTGTACCTGGTGTGGAATCAGGAGGTAATTTTTTTTTTAAAGAAAGCCTAATTAGGAAGTTGTACCTACCCGAAAAAAGTTTGCGTATATTAAAAGTTTGAATTAATAATATTGAGGGTGGACTGATTTGTAACCAGTAATATTGTAATAGATTTTATATCTTTATTTTTATTAGGTAAGTGTGTGATCGTGTTTGTATATTTCTGAATGCCTTTGTTTGCTTATGAGTACGATTTTACTTAAGTTTAGTGTTAACTTGTGTATTTAGACTAGGAGAGTGCTCAATTTTTAAATACATTTGAGTTGACATTAATGTTTTTTCAATATGTTTAATGTTTGCTTTTTTTTTATTTATGGTTATTTCCTCCATGGATACCGATATCCGTGCTTCGGAAGGCACGTTAAACCATTGGTCCCGGTTAATATCGTTTACCGTAGATATTAGTCGCTAAGCCATGTCAGAGGCCAGTGTTAAGCATTGGCTTCTTGAAAACTCTGAACTAATCTGAATTGGGCCTGGTTTCCCTTCTGGGTTGAGGAGGTCAGAATGCAGTCGCTCTGTGTAAAAACCAGTACCCTCGTTTAATCCCCTAGATTAGGTCACACCCCGTGAGATACGGGATAAGGCTAGGGAGATGATGATGATGATGATGCTTGACACCGATAGAAAAATATAGCATGTACCAGCTGCTTCTTCTCCCGGGCATGCTGTAGAAGCTAAGCAAAGGGCTTTTTTACTAGGCTTTTTCACTCTGCCTACAATATTAGGGATCAAGGAGTGACTATGTATGAAACTGCTTTTTGTGTCGTGTCAATTTAGAAGAATTTATTTTTGTTTCAAGAGAATATTATTAAAATACCTACCTATTTACAAATTCCTTAACACCCTGTATAACCGGAATCTTGTTAAGTTAACGAATTGGGGCAAAGTTCGAGGCACAGGTTCACACAGGCCGAGCTGTCAGAATACAAACTAAATAGAATGAAATCCAACACGCGAGGCGGAGCAATTACGAAATAAACTGGTAAGTAGAAACGACGCTGTAGAAAAATGAAAGAAATAGGGGAATATTTTTAAATATTAAAAGTAGCTGAAAATAAGGAACATTTTAAGTTTCTTCCATGCTGGGCTTGGAGCGATAGAAAAACATAAGTACATGTTCCTGCTGTCTTGCCTCCCGGGCATGCTGTAGAAGTCAGAAGAAGGGATTTAAGGGTTACCGTGTATTGTAATTTCGGTGAAAGGGTTGACAACCTGTTACTACATCGATATACAAATCAACCTAAAATTGCCCTCAATATTTCGTCTCGTAAAGACGTCGCAAAAACGCCTTTCACCAGGCGTTTTAGGCTCTGCCTACCCCGAAAGAGACAAATGCGTGACAATGTATGTAAGGAACAGCTCCCCGCAAAAGAACTGATAGATAAGGGTTGCTCGGTTGTCATTTCCTGGAACTGGTGAAAATTGTTCAGTATCGTTGGCTAAACATCCCCTATCAGTTTGAGTAAATCTGACCCTTACATTACAGCTCGTATGTATACGATAAGTTACCAGTGACAATATTATAACTGCTTCGGATTGTAGCAGATGATTTTAAAGTAAGCCGAGACGATGTTTTAAGATCAGCTAATTTGACACTTTTAATACGTGTATGATTGTTCGAACATGCACATATTTTGGCATAACATTGCTACGTTGGCCTCTGGACGTCAGTGTATGGTTAAATTAGTTGAAAATATTAATAATAATGTAATGACAATGCGCTGAATGTTGAGATAGCAATAGTGTGCTGAACGTTTGGGTAGTATTCAGAGCCGTATGTTCATTAGTTGCTAGAGCTAATTTTCAACATCATCAGCTTAATATATACGTCTCCATCGAGGGGCACGAACCTACCCTGGATTTAGGGCGAGCAATTTTTTTAAGTTATAAAAAATCACGGTTATTTTGTAGTCAGATCACAAACGAAAAAATAATCGAGAAACAAAAATTGTGCCTTGAGGCTACTAGTCGAGATTGAACCAATCTCTAATAATAAAATAACAATTTCTATTTCAAAAATATCCTTTGGATTATCACACCCTATTTCTTTTCTCTCTTTACTAACACAAAGTAGGACCATGTTGTAATTTATTCTTTACTGACCTATATTTTGATTATACAAGACCTTGGTTGAAGTCAATGTACTCATAAAACTTTTGTTTGGCAAATGAAAATAAAATAAATCGAATTAGTAAACACAAATTTAAAGGAGCAAATAATTTACGAATCCCAATATTAATATTATTGGTACCGTACTTTGCTGGAATATAAGCTCCTCACAGAAGCTAGAGTACCTAGGTACCTACAGTTTCATAAATATAGGACCTTTACCTAGTTTCAGTGCACTTGATTTACCTAATTCGACCTGAATTAGTCAAGTAAGTATTTAGGTAGGTACGTAGCTTACCTCAGAATTGTTTTCAGGATATCTGTTTCACGCAGTTTAGCGAATGTACATTTAATTTTATTTTATCTTCTTTTACACCATGTGTTAGAGGCAGCTTCTCACAAACACAAACTGATAAATAGAGGGGTTGCTCAGTGACCGGAAGTGTTTCACCAGGAAATTCTTTTAGGGAATAAAAATTTTCTTTGGCTTTCAATTATTTCTTTAAATTAAAGATTTCCCTGATGAAAGTTGTTCAGTTTTGTTGACTGAATCATCCCTATCAGTTTACAGAAAACCGTCCCTTACACCCCGTATAACTAAGTCACCATTGCTTAGGTGCCTACTGCCTACTATAGGCATTTTTCAAAAAACTTTTTAATTAGAAAAGTAATTTTCGAAATAAAAAAGTAATACCAATACAATTTCACGCTCCAGATCTGTATTAAAATTTTAAAACCTTTGGGAGACCTAACAAGTTCCGCTAACTTCATTCGGATCGCTCCCTAAGCGGTATTCAAATGGTAATGTCTGAAACTCAACAAAGGAATATGCAATAAAAGGACAAATATAAAACAATTTACGTACCTACAATTTTTCACAAGAAAGGTCTATTAAATGTTGGTGTTAGTAAGGTGTAAAGGAATTTATTAGTTTTAAAAACTAGGACAATCTTGAAGAACTTATGTCTAGCATTGCGTGCTATCCGTTTATTTTATATGCCGCCCGGTCGATACTACCGCAGTGCCGAGCAAAACGTTGTAGCTACCGCACGGTCGAAGTGGCCAGGAGTTCCCGGCTTTGAAAATCGAACTGTAAGTTTTTTACATAATTCCTTTTTTGAATTCCTGCTTATTTTTTTCATGTGATTTACCGTTTAGGGTGTTTCTTAGTGGCCAGTGGTTTAGTGAAAAGATTACGAAAGGTTTTACTGAAAAATTGGGATGGCTTTGTTTTTTCGGAGATGTTTCGGTAAAATACTTTCAGATAAACTTCCTTGTATATCAGTGAAAGAAACCAGTTTTAAGTAATCGTGTATTTTTTAGTATAAAGCTAAGATTTTTCTTTTCATTTTTTTTTTTTACTTAACTGCTGAAACGAATTATAATAATGCGATTAGGGATTGTGTACGTTGATTAATGAATAAAATCTTGAATTTTGAGCATATCGATAAGACAGGATCACAATGTAGACCTAATTTTAAAGTAGGTTGAGTGAATGTTACGTAATTTAATTTAAAGTTTTCATGCCATGTAGCAGTTAGGTTATAATTTCTATATATACGTAGCAACATTTTGTAAAATGAAATTATCTACACACAAGGGATATCCTCAACCATAATTGATTATAAGTAAATTTCTGGTAGCTATTTTCTAAAAAAATCGGTAACAGTGTATTATTTTTTACTGCATAAAATTTGTGACGTAACGGGCCGAAAACATCTTATCGTTCGATCAGCTGATGCTGGCGTACATACTTAATAACTAATAATCGTAAAAATGGGAATAAAAGAAAAATAGAACGATGTAAATTTTCTCTCCGTGATTTGAATTCATTGGTTTCAAATTAATTTGATAGAACGGAACATCAAAATATATTCCTACTGAAATTATGAAATTACTAACGCTACTTTGCTACCTTATCCTGCGATCTATTTACTACGAATTCTTTCCAATTTTCATTTTTTTTTTTATTTGAAACGTCTGAGCCTGAAACGAAACGCCACGTAACGTTTAATGTTTCTCGGAGGTTTGGAGTTCGCATTGATTATCTGTTCGTCTGTCATATGTAAGATGAGCTCGTTGGTGCGTGCTTACATTTAACATTTGATTAAATCACGTCTTCATCATTTACAGGTTAGGTAGAGTTTTAAATGTCAAGAGATAGACATTGGATCATTTTTGCCGCACGTTATAGATTTTAAGAGATATTAGAAATACTATTTCGTATTGCTAATATTGACGGATTCTTTGTGAGCCTATCGTTCAAATTGAATGATAACGAAAATTTTGGATCCTTTTACGAGTACTATCTTCACAGTAGGTACCTAAGTATGCCTGAAAAAAAGACTGCGGGTCTGCGGGTACATTCTGTTGTTTATCACTCCCAGGAATATTTATCCCAGGTATATTTCCTTGCGGGAAATCCTTATGTTTATTTTTTTGTACCGGCAATATATGTGACATCAAGCTCATGTATTAAAAAAAACATTGCTGATTTGACTGGAAGTCAACTAACCTTTTATGGAATATTGGGCACGCAGCCAAAATTTACCGACACAGTAAAACGCTGAAATGAACTGAAATTACATCGTTAATACGGCTCATTTACATAAAAAGGTTATTCGATATTTCATAAAATTCTGGCCGTAAGCTGAAAATTTAAGGGTCTTGTCTCGATTGATATCGACTCATAACTTTTATAGGTACCTACCGTTTTTTAGATTTTATTACTAAATACTATATACTTGAACGCTGAAATTGATTGATTTAAGCCGTTTATTAAAGTGACAAAATGACAAATTAGGAAAGCAAATAACCTTTATTTTCAAAACACATTAAAATGTTCCTTTTCGCATGACACTTAATCCACTTTTGTTACAGTTTTATAAAAATAAGGGTTTTTAATATAATTTATACACATTTATTCTACTGAACGTATTACGAAACAGCTTTCCCCCAGAAGTTTACTTCGAGCAGAGGTTTCCAAAGTTAATAGCGCCATCTTTAAAAACATTACTTCAGACACACCCTGTGCCTTTTAGGATAAAAAAACATACAATCAAATTGAGAACCTTCTCCAGTTTTTGGATCTGTTTACAAAATTGGAAAATGTTTAGTTATGATCAAGTTTTTTATACATTGACATGTAGCATATCTATACACTTTATGTATTTTATTTCTACACAGCTCAATTATTTCTACAATTTCTTCGAACCAAATGTTATATGTTGTTATATGCTAGTAAACTTTTAGCGTAGCGTCTTTACGTATTTTAAAGAGTAATAAAGTGATTTACTTTCGTCTCAAAGCCGTCCTAAAACCCACCCACAACCCCCCAGTAACTCCCGTCACACACTTTGAGAACCACTGTCGTGGAGGGTCGCTGAAACGGTTAGACGAAGGTCAAGGTCGTCCCTTTATTCGTCTGATACCGACGGTACTCCGGCGTTCTTCCTGTCGTATAGTAACATTATCTCACTTGAAATCAGGCAGCCCAGTAGGCAGGATTTGTAGAGCTTTATGAATTTTCTATGTGATATAGAACATAGCATGTTCCAGCTGATTTTCTTCATAGCGTATTGAAAAAAAAGTACTCGTAAAGAAACCTGAGATTTTTGTTGTTTTTATGTCGCGTCTTTCAAGCTGTCAAGTTAGTACAACAGCTATATACCTACCTACCCAGATAGGGTCATTTTTAAATTACCTAGATGTCAAAATTATAATTTAATGTATTTTATCAACGTAACTGACTTCCATGCTGGACTGGGAGTGATAGAAAAACATAGAATGTGCCTCCTTCCGGGCATGCTGTAAAAACCAGCTAAGGGATTCGAGGGTTTCAGTGTATTACAAATTAGGCGATAGGCTGACAACCCGTCACTATAGCAATAATCTTTTCATAACCATCTGTAATAAATAACCCTCAAAACTTGTCAGACGTGGCGGAACGACCTTTGCTTAGGTCATTTTTGCTCTGCCTACCCCATTTGGGATAAAGGCGTGATTTTATGTGTGTATGTATGTATCAACGTAATGTTAATTGTGAATTCTGTACTCAGATGTAAGGAATAAATAGAAAACGAATAATCTAAGCTCTGAAGAACTTTTATGACACATACATACCTACGTATATAAAGTAACGCCTTCATTCCTTACGGGGTATGCAGAGTTTAAAACGCCTAGTAAAAGACATTTTAGCCACGTCTGACTGACAAACATTGAGGGCAATAAAATTCTAGATTGAAATGTATATCGATATAGTGACAAGTTGTCAGCCCATCGCCTAAATTACTTACAATGATGATGATGATGATGATGATCTACAGTATGACCGGGAGTAGAAGAAGCTGGAACATTCTATAGTTTTCTATCGCTCCCAGTCCAGCCTGTAAGTTTTTTTTATAAATTTTGGGAAAACGACCTTGACTTAACATCACGCTGTTTATTTTGTGGCGCGATTGTGTGGGATGAACCCTTGTAACGTGACCCCATAGGAACAAATGTGAACAATAGGCAAGTCGTGTTTGTATTATTTAGTTGAATGAATAAGATCAATCAATACACGTGTCGTCTGTGTAATAACGATTATACAAAATATTTTTAGAATCTAAACTAAGCCATAAGTTATATTTACCTAAAGTTTATTTATACTTTTTCTATGCTGATATTTTTAATAAAAGAAACTTAGGCTCGTATTTATAAAGCGATCTCATGAGAGCAATATTAAGTATGGATTTGACACTTCGATTTGTACTGAAATGACAATTCTGATACTTACCCAAACTCGATGTCACTCTTGAGAGCTGATTATAAATACGGGCCATAGAGATACAATACACTATATAGGTATCAGCCACAATAGTCACAAATAGTTTACAACTATGTCAAAATTCTGACACCATGGTCCATTGGGTCTTTGGTCGACTTGACAACACACTCCACCTTCAGTAGACTGAAGTTATAAATACGAGCCTTAGACTCGGCCCACACGGGCAGTGTTTTAATAATGGCAATATACCTGACCTTATTAAAATAATTTATTTTTAAAACTATCTTCGGTGCTCTCATTTAGTGACAAAATGACGTACAGCAACAGTGGCTCATCTAATATTAGTAAATGGAATAAACTGCGTTTGCCAAGAACTCTATCCTAAACATAGAGCATGTCTATTGCCCCCACTAAAGATCTAATGCATAATATGTCATAGTCATAGGAACAGTGTAACGTCCTAAAGTTTTATTTTGACTAGCTTTCCATTTCCCGCTGGTATCACTCGTGTCTGAATGAATTTTTGAATTTTGAACTCTATTTTTACATTATTAAGATATCTACACCTATTAAAATAATTCTATGTAATCTGTCCTTGCCATTAAGCTCATTTTTGCAGTGGTTAGCAGCATATTGTGCTACGGCATGCCATGAATATTTCATTTGCAATTCTAACAATTGCATGCAAACATAGTAGAATAAAGCTTTCCACAGGGCGATAAATTGATTCAAATTGTGGTTTTGCATTGAATAAAAGAATTTGTTCCTTGTTTAATTAAATTTTATACTGCCTTGCAATTTATACAGGGTGTTAATTTAATTCCGTGCCATAGCTTAGGGGGTGTTTTAGTAACGTAAAAGGAGCCTATAAAAATTATTTAACAAAATCTAACTCAAAAAATTAAATTAACACCCTGTATAAACGACACTCCGCAACTTATCAGGTAACTCGGATCTGTAACAAGATATGTAGGTAGTAGGTAAGTCTCTTATCTAACGAGCCCCCATAGCATGTCACTGCGCGATAGGTAATGAATATATTAGATATCGCATGTATCTGTCAGACTCCCATATAATTTGACAGAAAGAAGTGATACAATGTGAGATTAAATGGCTATCGCGGCCTTATTGCGGCTGCATGCTACGGGGGCAAGCATATCAAGATTTCGCGAAATCCCTGGTTTCGTCATTTCCCTGCGACATTATATACGGGGTGTAAAAGGGACAGCTTAACACAAATTTCCTGGTGAAAGTTGTTCAGTTTCATTGACTGAGCAACCCCTATAAGTTTTCGTCAAGCTTTCCGTTACAGCTATATCTAAAACGTCCTTTGCAGGTTTTTGATATTACCCCTTGTTAAATTTAGGCTCCGGTTTCAGGTACATTGCTGTTGGACCAGTCTTACTTTAAAAGAAGTACTTAAACTAAGCAGCAATGTATGCTGAATCAGACTATCAATTTAGGTAGGTGTAATTAAGGGCTTTACTTAATTAACTAACGTGTTTAATGTTTTTTTATTTGCCCTTTTACTTTACAAATTGACTTACCAATGCCTATATATTTCATTTGTATACCATGTACCTGAATATATTACTTATTTTATTTCTCAATTCTTTATACAGGGTCTTTTGGTATAAAAAATGGTGGATTTGAAACTATTAGCGTTAAACATAAAGTGGTAAAATCACAGGAACAAATGCAAACCATTAAACGCCTGATAGAAACCGTTTTCAGCGCGTTGTGACTTTTAACAGATATTTTATTATTTATTAAGAATTATAAACAATTTCAACAAAAAAAAAAGATTATGTCATTAACCTAAATAATCCTATTTCTTGGAAATAGTTTCATAAGATCCTTTATATTCAGTTACACTGACACTATTTCTATTGTATCTAAAATGAATGATTTCCTTCAGTGAGTAGGTATTTATAAATGGATATTTTGTAATCTATTGAGTGATAGCTTGATTAATTATTGATGTTTAGGAATTCAACAGTGGATGAAGCAAAATACATGTACGTAAGTTAATGTATTCATAAAAAAAAAACTTTTAATTAGGTTAGAAACTTGGTTGTTTCGGTCTCATTTTGATAATTCTTACACCTAATTTTGAAGGAATTATTAATTTTGAACGAATGAAACAATGACCTGAAAAATAAAATACATATTAGGATTTGCAATTATGATATTTTGCAAATTGATAATTATTTTACGTTAATTTAGAGTAAAATTGTTCACAATTGATTATTTTATTTGCCAGGTACACTTATCAATTTTAACTCAAATAAATATTTACCTAAAGTAAAGTTATACTTCTTAAATATAGATAGCAACATTTAAAAAACAATATTTTGGCACGATTAGAATTGCAGGAAAATATTTGATTTTATTAGACAAACAAATAGAAATCCAACCCAATTTTATTTGCGCTCTACAACATTTGAAGGCCTGAAGTCAGTAATTTTTTTCCGAATGGTACCTTGCGCATTGCGACGTTTCAGTTGTTTCAACCTGAATGCAGACAGCCACACCTGAAATATTTAGTTTTGGGTTTCAGGATCGATTGGGGTCCAAGCTTTTGTCTTTCGAATGTAGAGACATTGTGTGGAGTGTCCTTGAAAGATTTGTTAGGCCCGTATTGATAAACAGCTCTCAAGTGTGACAGCGAGTTTGAGTTCGTATCAGAAATGTCATTTTAGTACAAAACGACCTGTCAAATCCATACTTAATATTGAACTCAATCTTGAGATTGCTTTATAAATACGAGCCTTAGGTTGCTTGGTTTGATTTGTGCAATGCATAATAATATACTTATATTGAATAGAATTTTACTCGGAGCTGTTGCTCACCAGTCGATTTTCGTGTGGCGCATATCGTTAATACCTACGCCCCAAGATGAAGTTTCATTTTTTAAGTATCAATCGAATCTGGGAAAATTCCATTATTTAAATTAATAAAATTGCGCAATTTTTCATTTTATATATCTCCCAAATTAAAATCGTTAGATATGTGAATTAAATTTAAAAATGCTAGCAGGGATTATTCGCTCATTCGTCGATTTTTTTGCAGCGTAACTTTTATGACTATTCCTGATGTAAGGGCTTCTGTTTTTTCGTGGAGTGACGATACCTTTCGGACTAAAGTTCAAGTTATTGTTGGAAATATTAGAAATATTTCAGTTACGTCAATAGTCTGTGAGGCTTTATAATATAGTTTCAAACTATTCATGGCACGTGGATAGATTCAGTTTGAATCTGAAATAATACACTCGTGTCTGAATAGAAACTTGTTTTAGAATACCGTCGGGGCAATTTCAATGAGTGGTAGGATTTCTTTGTTACATAACTGTTGTTGGATGCGAATGTGTTATTTTTTACATCCGTGGTTTAAAAGGATTCGTTCAATTTAGAAGGATTTTTTTTCTTCAGGGGTGAGAAAAAGCTTTTTATAGTATGTATAGGTACTTTGATAGTTAGGTTCTGGTCACTCTATACTTATTTTTTTATTTAGCATGGCACATTCCGTAGTAAGACCTAAGACCTATTTTTTAACATAAAACATTTTCTTTGTACATAGTGTGACATTTCTAGGACCAATGCAGTGAATCTAAAATTGGAAAAGGATATATGAAATTTAACAGGTACTCTCTCCAGACGACAGGTAAAATGTCAAATAAAAATGACAAGCACGCTTCGTCAAATAAGTATTGTAGGTAATACATAACTTTTCAAGGTAGTAGCATCGTTACGTTGCTCTACATTATGAAGGCGATTTAAGGCTTCTCTGTACTTTAACCTAGCATTGGAAAGTACTAAAAAGGTCTACATATAGGTATGCTACGAGTATCTGCTATTTGCTTCCATGCTGGACTGGGAGTGATAGAAAAAAATTGAATGTGCCAGCTGCATCTCCGCCCGGGCATGCTGTAAAAATCAGCTAAGGGATATGAGGGTTTCAGTATTGTAATTTAGGCGATGGGCTGACAACCTGTCACTATAGTACAGATCCATCTGGAATAACCCTCAAAATTTGTCAGACGTGGTGGAACGGCCTCTATGTAGGTCGTTTACGCTCTGCTTACCCCATTAGGGATAAAGGCGTGATTATATGTATGTATCTCCTTTTTACCGTATCCGATGACAACGACCTTTAGTTTTCCTATCATGCGAACTGAGTACTTATTGGTAATTATGCGTTAAGTATTTGTCATATTGACATAGGTGCTCCAAATCAATCACATTTTAATTATGTCCTTCAATCTAGACTTTCCCACTCTTATTTTTTTGCTTTTTGCACTAAATTATTGCTGATTTTATCGTTATCATGCCAAATGAGTTTTACAATATACCGACACGTCAAAAGAAGCAGCCATCGTATTTAAAGTGATTTTTATCGCTCTCAGCTCCAAGTCCATCCATCATCGATACAAGTATACTTAGGTTCGTATTTATAATCAGCTCTTGAGACTGACAGCGAATTTGAGTTCGTATCAGAAATGTCATTTCAGTACAAAACGGATTGTCAAAACTATAC
>JARACY010003310.1:0-34287 GCA_029255725.1 Scrobipalpa atriplicella
AACCGACTAGTAAGTAGCGTTTTAAACGTCTAAGTTTAGATACTTACCAGTTTAGTAGTACTTATTTACTATTTGCCAAAGTATTTGTTACGATCAATCCCCGAATTCACTCATTGGCGAAAAAAAGGGACATCTTCGCGGATTGTGCGTCTGTAGCCAATGCACAATCCACGAAATGTCCTTTTCTCATCACATAGTGCGAGGGTTTATGAAGTTGGATTAAAGGGTAAAAATATAAAGTTGTAGATCCCCAAATTATTATTTCCTATTTAACCTATTCTTTGGGGAAAATTGTTCAGTTTCATGGGTAGGTTATGTGGTTTATACCCTAAAATTCGGTAATATTTTTTTTTACACCTTGTGTAAGTAAAATGTGAATGATCTGTGTCGCAAAACCGTGGTGATGTCTCAAGTACAAGAACCAACATAATTTCAAGCGTTAAACGAATAAACTACTTAACAATATTTAACTTCAACTCCAAATCCGATTTAGGACTTTGAGGTTTTGACTAATAAATGCTTGACGGAAAATAATTCAAACAAAATTAAGACTTTGCTTTCCTGTATAATTTATTTCATACACTGGAATATTAACAGCTCAACATAATGCATTGCAAGATTACAAGTAATTTAGGTCTGTAATTTATTTTCTTACAAACTTATAGTACCTACTCCACAACGCAACACTCCCTAAGGTCAGCTCACGCATGTATATAAAACTTTAGAAAATAGACTCATTGAAAAAACTCTAAAAATTCGACAAGCCTGAGATGAATCTTCAAATGACTTCGCGCCTCTGTGGTTCGCGCCATCGCGCCGCGTCACGTGGCGAGCTCGCGTCACTGCCCGGTGTGAAACATTTTAAAACGCTTCGAAAAAAAGTAAAACAAATGTAACATAAAAGTTCAGTTTTAATTTTATACAACTTTCTCAAAAGCGGAGTGTGTAAACATGCAGGTACCACATGAAACGATGTAACCCGCAGCTCGTCAAACAAAACTTAAAGGTCACATCACATCATGTTTCTGAAGGATTTAATTTCATTTATAACACATTTGCTCGTAAAGGGTCTCTTACTACACCAATTCCAATATTGTATTGTATCTTATTACGTACTTGAGCGTAATCGTAATGTAAAATGCACGAGTGCTGTAAAACACACGAGTTTTTTTTTTTAATTAGGTAAAAGGTTTATTGAACGGTACTTTTTTAAATCTTAGTAAAGAGTTTTTATGGCAGAAAAGTGGTCAACATTTTATAAATAAAATAAACTTTGGGAGATAAAGTATAATAAAATTAACATTTAATTCTTTGATTTAATTAATTTTTACAATAAATTACAACCATTTATCAGTAACAAAATAAAAAAAAAATTTATTTAGTTTATTAGTAATACTGGCTGGTTTTTTGTGGTTTGCCTTAAAAAAAAGCGCTGCGCGATATATACTACGTAATCTGGGGTACGTTCAGAAACGCTCGATCGATCGAAATTTAACCTGTTTAAAAATTATATTGCCCGTTCAGAGACACCTGGCAGACGAAATTTCGACTAGGTTAATTTTTATCCGGCCCGTTCAGAGGCGCACCGGAAGTTAGGTTTTATCTGACAGCAGCTAAGGTGCACGCTCAGTGCGTCCCACTAGTATAAGATTCGATCGGTATAAATATCGAACTGGGTCGACTGAACGTACCTACCCCTGTGGATGCGCGCGCATCGCTAATTTGTGAACGAGTAAAAATTATTCCTCGCTTTTTTTCTTTTCGCTGTATTGTTTTAATTTTTTAGCTATTTCCTCGCAAATATGTTATAAAACGTCGTACGACATACGTGCGGTTTGATAATTACAGCCTCTGCTTTCTTGTAGCCCTCGCCTACGGCTCGGGCTAGCAATATCGCCTCGGCTGTAACTATCAACGCACCGCACTTGTATCGTAATGTACTATTATAACACATTTGCTCGTAAAGGGTCTCTTACTACACCTATTTCAATATTGTATTGTATCTTATTACGTACTTGAGCGTAATCGTAATGTAAAATGCACGAGTGCTGTAAAACACACGAGTTTTTTTTTTAATTAGGTAAAACGCACGGTTTATCGAACGGTACTTTTTAAATCTTAGCAAAGAGTTTTATGGCAGAAAAGTGGTCAACATTTTATAAATAAAATTAACTTTGGGAGATAAAGTATAATAAAATAAACATTTAATTCTTTGATTTAATTAATTTTTACAATAAATTACAACCATTTATCTGTAACAAAATAAAAAAAATATTAATTTAGTTTATTAGTAATACTGGCTGGTTTTTTGT
Source organism: Scrobipalpa atriplicella (assembly GCA_029255725.1). Classification (NCBI taxonomy): domain Eukaryota; kingdom Metazoa; phylum Arthropoda; class Insecta; order Lepidoptera; family Gelechiidae; genus Scrobipalpa; species Scrobipalpa atriplicella. Next base: position 2,313 of record JARACY010003310.1, read on the forward strand.
GCTTTGCCTTAAAAAAAAAGCGCTGCGCGATATATACTAGGTAATCTGGGGTACGTTCAGAAACGCTCGATCGATCGAAATTTAACCTGGTTAAAAATTATATTGCCCGTTCAGAGACACCTGGCAGACGAAATTTCGACTAGGTTAATTTTTATCCGGCCCGTTCAGAGGCGCACCGGAAGTGAGGTTTTATCTGACAGCAGCTAAGGTGCACACTTCAGTGCGTCCCACTAGTATAAGATTCGATCGGTATAAATATCGAACTGGGTCGACTGAACGTACCCCTGTGGATGCGCGCGCATCGCTAATTTGTGAACGAGTAAAAATTATTCCTCGCTTTTTTTCTTTTCGCTGTATTGTTTTAATTTTTTAGCTATTTCCTCGCAAATATGTTATAAAACGTCGTACGACATACGTGCGGTTTGATAATTACAGCCTCTGCTTTCTTGTAGCCCTCGCCTACGGCTCGGGCTAGCAATATCGCCTCGGCTGTAACTATCAACGCACCGCACTTGTATCGTAATGTACTATTAGTTAGATATTATATTACCCAGTAAAATACAAAATGCAAGAAAAATGCTCTAAAAATTAATAATATAGGTATATGTAGGTAAGGTTTATATTTTTCTTTCTGATAATATCAATATAATACAGCGTATATAATAAAACATACAACCGAATTGAGAACCTCCTCCTTTGTTTTGGAGTCGTTTAAAAAGGAATGAAAACATGAAATTAATAGTAGATTACTTTAGAGGCCGAAAATAAAGCAATGTATGGTCGAGTAAATTTGGAAGGCCGAGACGCAGTCGAGGCCTTCCAATGTAAACGAGACCATACATTGCTATTTTGGCTGAGATTAGTACAGTACTTTTCTCTCATTTGCGAGGAAACAATAAAAATTCACTGAAAAATATACACTAAACTAGCGATTTCTCCATAATATTGTGAAATTTAAAATTAGAATAGCGCCATTGACAGGTGCACATTCCATTCATTCATTAGATCTTTTTTTTTTTTGCGCATTCTGCCTTTCAAAAAGTTAATAATGTGAAATTGAAAACACTTAATTCATATTGTCCATACTAGTGTGTACTTTAAAGACCGTCATTACTGTCGTTTGGAGAAATTGCCGGCCTAGTCCCGCAAAGAGTGAATGTACGCTTTGTTTTTTTTAAATAACGAAGCAATTTCCGAGCAAATGGGAGAAAACACTTTTTCTAAACTTATTTTTTTAAATCTTCGGCCAATAATATAAACCTTCGAAAATAAGGTAACATTGTCGATGCATTGAACTTTTACCCGGGCCAATTTTATTTCTTCAACATTGGAGGGAATTTTCCGCAGCGGTAATTTTAGCGTGGGCAACACTCGCAATTTATCATCATCCTGGAAACACCGCCCAGGTGTGCTTCTCAAGGAAACTGCCGGTAACTTGTTATTTTCTTCGATAGTTTAATAGAAGTGCGATGAAAGGTAACTTGATGAATGTTGTGTAGATTCTCTAGATTGTGTAAGTTTACGTAATTAGTCCATGGTGTGGGTTTACCTCACATTTTTAAGGAACCTATCGCAATAGATTATGTAAGTAATAGACCTACTCTATAGCTATAGCTTCAATGCAGCTGGACTGAGAGTGATAGAAAAACTGACAACCCCTCACTATAGCAATATACATAATCATCATCTGTATTAGCCCTCGAAACTTGTCAGACGTGGCGGAACAACCTATGTTTAGGTCGTTTTTGCTCTGCCTACCCCATTAGGGATACTGGCGTGAATTTATGTATGTATGTAATCTTCTTTTCCCTATAAACGGACCTCACTTTCAGCTGAACAACGTTATTAATTTCTTCCATTATTTAAAACTCCCGCTGCCGTACAATTTTAATTCATAATTCTTTGTGGATAGCCTTCGGTACATTTTTCCGGTCTGCCTGCGAATTGTAGTCCAGATATTAATTTTGCAGGTACAATATGAGGTTTTGACGTGAAAAGATAAAAGTACCTTAATTAAAAGGTATCTAGGCGTCGTGGGGTTTAATATGAGGGAGAAAGAAATAATAGCTACTTAGAAGTGCATTTTAAAATGGTCTAAATGTAGCTATTATGTAAAGAATAAGTAACAGGAAATATTTTTTTTTTCTTTTCTATACAAATTGTCTCATCGAGGTGGTCATTTTGTATTAAAAGTCTTTTTTTTCCATTTCCTGAGGAAAAAAACCTGGCGTACGTTGTTCAGTTTCGTCGGATGAGCAACCCCTGTCAGTTTGCGGAAACCTTAGAGCAACACGGCCTTCCGAAACCCACCTATAACACAAATAAAAACTCTATGTTTCATGTGTGACTTTACGTGTACTTCTGTTTATAAAGTTGACAATAGATGTCGCTGTTACTTTTTAAAACGCGGTAACGACATGTTCACAGAAAACTTACTAATAGAAATAGATATTTCCATTATGTACGTAGAGTCTGAATTAGAACACGCAAGTTGCAAACATTTTTAGCGAATGCCAGCTAAAGATGTTAGATAATGATAATTATATTACACCGGGTGTAATATAAGAGACAGCTTTCCGCAGCTTTTTCCCTTTATTAGGGGTAACTAACTAACTAAGGGGGGTTTAGTCAAAGTACAAATTTCAAATAATTCCATGCTGGACTGGGAGTGATAGAAAAACATAGAATGTGCCAGCTGCATCTCCTCCCGGGCATGTTGTAAAAACCAGCTAAGGGATTCGAGGGTATCAATGTTTTGCAATTTTGGCGATGGGCTGACAACCCGTCACTATAGCAATAGTATACAGTAATCATCTGTAATAACCCTTAAAACTTGTCAGACGTGGCGGATCGACCTTTGTTTAAGTCGTTTTCGCTCTGCCTACCCCATTAGGGATACAGGCGTGATTGTATGTATGTTTGTACAAATTTAATTTCAACTAAGGAAAATCCCACATAGTAAATCCTCAATCTATACCGCTAAGCTTACAAGGGTGGAATAGGGAAAACATTTACTCTAAAATGTAATTTTTCACTTCACCGGATAATGTTCTCGGTATCTGTAAAAAATTGAAAAATAGGTATTATGGAGTCTGCAGTAAATTGAAAAAAAAAAATGATGGCGGAATTTCAAATGCAAAAAAAACACATTTTTGCGGCGGTGGAAGAATGTAATTTTATTGTTCCCAATTCAGGAGTTATAATAATAATTTCATCTGGTACGTATCGATGTCCCTTGCCACAAGACAGTTTTTCAAAAAATTGTATCGGTGTTGTAATTTTGTATGGGGAAATAAATTATTTTTATGTACCAGAAGAATTTCTTTGTGAAAGTTGTTCAGTTTCGGTAATAGAGCACCTTTTTCAGTTTTAGGCTCATATTAATTATCAGCTCTTGAGACTGACAGCAAATTTGAGTTCGTACCAGAAATGTTATTTCAGTACAAAACTGCCAGTCAGATCCATACTACTTAGTATCGCTCTCAATTTTGAGTTCGCTTCATAAATACAAGCCTAAAACCCGTTTTATTTATTTTTATAAATCAATAGAGCAGAATTTAGAAACATTCCATACAGCCAATCAAATTAATTAAAAATGTTATCGGGAATATAAATTATTCCCCAGTTTGATTACCAAACCGAAACATTTTAATTCACTTTTCCCCTGGTGGTTTTGAGGTGGCGATGAAAATTGTTGTGCTGACCGTACAATTTACAAAATGAGTTAAATGTGAAATTACCATGGAAATTACAAAGAGAAAAAAATGTAAACAGGTTTTTGACATTCGAAAATTAAACTAGATTGGATTACACCAACTGTAACTCCATGTTAAAACAGATGGCTTACGGAAAAATCTACTGGTTCTTAATCTATTGGTTAAAAATTAATTATACTTAAATGGGCAATTCGGCGCTGCAAATGAAATAAATTATTTCAGCATGAGAACAAAAAGGCAACAATAGAAAGGGACGTCAATATTTTCTATTGACTTTTAGTTAAGTCGTGTTCTAATCAGTATGTAGTGATATTTAAGTCGTGTTCTAACCGAAATGTCCTCAATAAGTACCTCTGATATTCTATACTGATAATACGTAAATAATTTATTCTTGATTCAGAAACCAAAAATATTTCTGAAACAGCGCCTCGCACACAGCACATATTTCATATTTAAAGCTTTATTTATTTTGTCAACATCAGATTTAACATTTATTTATACCGCCAAGCTTTTAATAAATTAAAGCTCAATGGAAATATTCATGTATATTTTGGAGTGCTATTAATTTGCTTTCGACACATTCGTATACAGCATAAATTATAGGCTTAACTCGGAACCGCAACACCAAATATTGACAAGAAGTGGGAAATTTTGGGCTTCGTAAACAAATATTTGGAGTAGGGGTTAATGCCTTTGCACTTGATAGAAATATCTTGGCTTTTTATTATTATGTGACTCATGTTTTTTTTTTCAGATACTTGCTGCTTTCTAAATCTAAATTATTTCGAACAATTTCTTAGGCTCGTATTTATAAAGCGATCTCAAGATTGAGAGCAATATTAAGTATGGATTTGACAGACCGTTTTGTACTGAAATGACATTTCTGATACGAACTCAAACTCGCCTTTACTCTTGAGAGCTGACTATAAATACGGGCCTTAGTGTTTCTTTGATATACAAACCAAGTTTTTGCTTCGAAACAGCTATAGCTCAAAAACTAGACATTATAGTGCTGCAACTTTACACTTTTTTAATAATAACTACACTTTAATTGTAAATATTGATCAATATTGAGATTATCCACACCACACTGCCCGTCTTAATTACCACCGGTGTAGTCGTGTATCAGACATTGATTAATCCACCCACAGTTATTGAAAACCGGCTGTTTGTGGCTCCGGACCGGAGAGCACAAAATAACACTTACAGCCCTTGCGTAGACAGACCGTAGAGACTAAATAAAGGCAGTTATTTTCCAGTTACTTTTTGATCACAAATATCATTTGTAAATACGCCTATTTCTAGGCAGTTAACGCTCTGCCTACCCCATAAGGGATAAAGGCGTCTATGTCTTAATTACCACCGGTATAGTTTAGTCGTGTATCAGACGTTGATTAATCCACCCACTGTTATTGTAAACCGGCTGTTTGTGGTTCCTTAAGATTAGCCCGAGCACAATATCCTCTTTTATCGATCGATAGGTTTAATAACAGACCAACCTGCAATCAAAAAGAAACATACTTTCCCATAGGTACACAAAGACCCGTATTTATAATCAGCTCTCAAGAGTGACAGCGAGTTTGAGTTCGTATCAGAAATGTCATTCCAGTACAAAATTATCTGTCAAATCCGCACTCAATATTGCTCTCAATCTTGAGATCGCTTTATAAATACGAGCCAAAATGACCTCGATCAGCAGATCAGACAATTTGTAGGTATGGACTATGGGAAGGCCAATTTCTTTTTCATTACTGGAATAATTTTTTGATGAAACTTGTTCAGTTTTATTGACTGAGCAACCCCTATCAGTTTACGGTACGCTGTCCCTTACACCCGATATGACGATATGCCATAAAAATCCTACCAGCTGCACCAGCGAGATAGCCGGTTTTATTATATTTACAGCAATTAGTAGTTTTATGGCATGGCGTTACGTTATGAGCAGCGATGGCGATATATATACAGGGCGTCCCACGGCGATGCCACACGGAGGGAAAGTACCTTAAATATTAATGATAGGATATTTTACTGAAAGATGACATCGTTTAATTTTTAATAATAAGTAAAACTGCATTCACAGATTTTTTAAAAATCGCCTACCTCAACCGGGAATCGAACCCGCCAAATGTGACAGTAAAATTACATGTATTTTATAATAGCGTCTGAAAGGGCTACTCATAAGCATTATTTTTTCCTTAATAACCTAGCATATTAAATGAAACTAAAAACATAAAATTTTACATTTTATTTAAAAAAAATTAATTAATCAAATGCTCAAAATGTGATCCGTTCTGTTGTATAAAATATAGTTAAGTTAATAATAGTTAAGGAACATATTTCATGCTCGCAATGTGGAATATGTTAAAAAAAATTGCTATCATCAATAGTTCAAGCTATGAACAACAAAATAAAAGTGTGTAACGTGTTTGTTTGTGAAATATGTGCGCATAAATCTCAGGATAACAGTTCAGCACACCGATATATCACAGAGAAATATGAAACTTTAAAATAAAACTAGGCTTCATGCCTATATTTTTTAAAGCTAAGTTTTGCTGACGTAGCATATCACGAAAGGGGGCTTAAACGAAACAAATCTTTAGACATTCAAAACTATAATCAGAACATCATTCATTTATTATTATTAAACACTGCACTAGGTATCGATTCGGGCATGATTCAGGCAAACGCATTTCTTTCACGGGAAGTGTTAAGCGACGCGACGTGACACGGTGCGAAGCTGCTTGAAGACATCTTGAAGATACATAGTGATAGGCTGTAACTTTTTGAGTTCTGTTAGTAAAATGTCAACCTTTGCGCAGTTAATAAAGTTCTATTTAACAAGCTCTTGAAAATTACTGCCACGTTTAGTCGCTTCTCGGTGTGATTTGACCAAAATAACCTTACCCATTTCAATCAAGCAAATGTGTGTCTAATTTTATTAATTTCTCAAAATTCAAATTATATTCCAGGCATATTTATTCCCCACAAAATTATCAAATGTTCAGGTAACCAAAGCAAATATCTCAAAGTAAGTTTTGCCGAAGTGGCACTTAAATCCAAAGTGCTCTTTATGTAACGAAACTGAAGAGCTTTTCAGTCGCAAGTTATATAGGGTGTTAAAAAAAATAGCTGACCATATTTTAGGGTGTGATTCTACCCATGAAACTGAACAACTCTCCCCAAGGAACATAGGTCGAAATATGAAAAAAATATATTTGGCCCTCCCATATGTCAGTGGCTCGAGTCTATTTGTATGGGAGGGCCGTTTTTTTCTCATATTTCGACCTATGTCCCTTGAGGAAAGTTGTTCAGTTTCTTGGGTAGAATCACACCCTAAAATATGGTCAGCTATTTTTTGAACACCTTGTATAGTCTATGTAATAAGTAAATATTTATAGTTAGGAGCGTCGTATTGAATAGTTTAAACTTGGCTTTCTACTTAGCAAACAAAAGCTAACTTTGTTATTTGGGAAATTTAGGGATATTTTCTAGACAAAGAATTTATAATGTGCGCTAACTTTTGGTGAATAAAATCATCATCATCATCAGCTCATATCGTCCCCACCGAGGGGCACGAGCCTCTACCCTGAATTTAGGGGTCGACCACGGGGGCGCAATACGGATTGGTCGACTTCACACACAACCTTTGAATTTCTTCGTAGGTGTGTGCAGGTTTCCTCACGAAACCTTCATTTACCGTAAAAGCACCGAATAAACGTAGATACATATGAAATTCGAAAAACCGAAAAACACATTGGTATACGTGGTGGGATTCGAACCACGACCATAATTCATATGGACGTTTATTCGGCGCTTTCACAGTGAAAGAAAGCGTCGTGAGGAAACCTGCACATACCTACAAATAAAAAAGATAGTGTGTGGAATCGACCAATCCGTACCGGGCCACTTGATCTCAGGGTAGGATCGGTTGGGACTTATTGATGATGATGATTATGAAAAACCTTAATTGCATTGTAAGTGGATAGAACCTACGACCTTCTCAGAAGACAAAGTTAATATCAGCTGAACTTTAAATCCAAAATAGTAACATCCGCTACGATTCCACAAAACTTTACGTTTCATTTTAAGTTTACCGCCGACGTATGCCATGAATACCTTATGAGATGAGAAATTGGTACTAAAAATATTTGTTGCGCTGCAAAATGCAATACTTTTGTTATTTCAGAATGGAATATATTCTAAAACTTGCTGTTTAGATTAAAAGTTACGATGCACTGGTGAGCAGTGAAGTTTAATATAGTGAGAGAGCGAAGGTAACATTTTGGGGTACATATTTGTTTCTGCAGGCTTTCTGTGGCCGTCATGCAGGTATTCGTACATATTGGCCTTCTTTTTTTTTTTAAAGGGTCTTGGCGTGGAAACAAGTCCTTCCCATACAAAAGGTTGCCAGCTGCTTGAGTCGTATTGAATGGGACGAGGGTTTTTTTTATTATGGATGTTTTGTTCGGCCTATACCTACTATGTTCCTTGGAGAAAGTTGATCAGTTTCATGGGTAGGCCCTCTTTGATTTCTACACAATTTTGTATGATAGCGTTTGAAACCTAAGCGAATATTTAACTTGCCCTCCCTCAGTCAGTTCACATAACTTCGTAGCACAAAACAGACCAAATATTTACATCAAAACGTTGTATCGTGAATATTTCGGTTCAATACGCCGAAAATTTTCAATTACAGATTCCATACAACTGTGAATGGAATAAATAGTTTATGCCATTGATGTGCCACTACAATCCCCTGACGATAATAACTCCGTCATGCTGCATCGCTGTGTTCAGCATTTCTACAGGCGAGTAGTTCTAGTGTGGTGGGAATCGGTGTACAGTTTTATCGATAGTCTATCGATACTAGAGCAATGAAGAATATATTATTTTTTTCTTATAATCCGCACTATTATTAGAAATGTGATAGAATAGCTCTGTCTGTTTTAGTATTTTTTCATTAAAATTTTGGAAATAATATCATTAATTCATGAATAACGTAATAAAGAGCACCATAGTGGGTCTATCGAATCCAACAAACGACCCAATTCGGCCTAATGTTTTAAAACCCCTAATATAATGGCAATAGTCTTTTTATATGGTTTTTGTAACGACCACAATCAAAGACAGCTACCAGGACCGACGACGGCTTTACGCGTATTAACTTTTTGTTCATCCCGCCAAAAAACCACGGTGGCAGGCTATTATCGACATCGAGTTATCGATAGTTGAACATCACTATTTCAGCAGTTTCAATCGCGGAAATGCAGCGCCAGGATTAGCTGCTTATCTCTCTGTGAAGCCGTTACAGTCTCCAGCTCTTGGGATCAGATCAAGACAATAAATAAATAAATAAATAAAATAAATAAGACAAGACTAGCGTTAACAGTATTACAAGTCTATTCAGATCAAAAGCCACAATTTCTGTTAGAAATGAAATTAAAATAGCTGGCTTTCGTGTTAGTTTTTTTTTAATATTCTTCGATATATTTTGCTTTAGAAAAGGTTCAGTTTTTCAGCCAAAATAGACCTAAAAGGTTTTGTGCATTGTAAAACGCTCAAATGTTGAATTTGCGTTTTGAACTGTTATGTTATGTCACAGAATATAATAATTTGTCTAAATTCAAGCCAGAAACCACCACAATCTGAATGCATACCACAAATCAAGGAACAAATCTTGCACTAACACAGCAGCAGTTTCACAGCACTAAATTACAAAAGTAAATTAATCTACAACAAACAGTTAAATGAATAGCAGTTCATTTGTCGCTAAACTTGGTACAATCTATTCAGTGCAATCCATTTTGCGGTAGGGTTGGCACAAGCGGAATTTCGCGTTTTAGGTACCTACTAGGGTAAGATATAGTTTGTCAAGTATTATAGTTTTTTGACCAAGCGTTGTAGGGGAGTGCACTTTATGTATCTTTCAGTACTATTATGTTTTTTTGAAATGTTTTTTTCCGAGTACCTACTCTGTTACTTAGTGCCTACCATTATAAATGGACTTAGCTCAACTACTTATGACTGCATCCAAATACCAATCCACAGCATGTGCCCATCGCTGATTGTGTGTGTGGCAACCCTACCCAACCTGCAAGTTCCGGTGAGCCACAAATAGTGGTGCATTAAGCGGGACTATTGTCTCAAGTTATCTCGACTCATTTAGTGGCCGAGTGCTGCGGTGTGAATGTAAATTTGATAAAGGACGTGCCTGTTTTACCGTACACCGTGCACCGGCAAGGCTTTCAATCAGTGGTTCCTACCATGATGTGCCTATCGCTGATTGTGTGTGTGGCAACCCTACCCGGGCTGCAAGTTCCGGTGAGCCACAAATAGTGGTGCATTAGGCGGGACTATTGTCTCAAGTTATCTCGACTCATTTAGCGGCCGCGCGCTGCGGTGAGAATTTGATAAGGACGTGCCTGCTTTGCCGTATACCCACCTAAACTTCTGTGTACATCTAAGTCATAGGAAGATTGTCGTAGGAAGATTTGATAATTGGAAACTTCGCGAAAATCCCCTATCAGTTTTCGGTACGCTGCTGCCCCTTTATACTAGTTATTGTTATTTTTAATTACTAACAAAACTGTATAAACACACGTTTCCTTCCCATTCACGGTTGTATACCGTACAATAAACCCAGTACCTATTCACACACGTACACAAAGGAAATCCTAACTCATAACTCCAACATCTTATGGCGCCCTGGTATATCGGCAGCGTACGGTACCGGTGAAAGGATGCTCGTATGTACCGGTAACTTACCGGTAAAGACGTTGTACGGTTGTACCAGGATCCCTGGAAATGGTGCTTTGTTCGGTATAAGCTAAGAGTGGAACCATGCAGAGACAAAACTTCATATAGGGTAGAAAAGTAGGGTAGAAATGCGGTAGGAAGACATACCTACCTCTACTCGTATGTATTACGCATATTTAAGAATAAGAATATACTTTATTGCACAGAAAATAAAAGATACAAGAAAAGAGAAATGATACATATAGTAGTACAAATAGGCGGCCTTATTGCTAAGCAGCAATTTCTTCCAGGCAACCGTATTTCAGATGGATGATGCAACAGGAGGACACACACCATTTGAATGCACAATGGCCCTACAAAGAGAAAGTGCGACGTTTGCCATATCAGTTGTGCGATCTACTACTATGAACTACGCTCTGCAAATCCGAAACATATAGAACAGAGCTGACTAACTGAACTACAATTACATAGTCATAATGTGGTTGTAGGAAAATTTATCTCTGTAAGGTTATTCTATTTTGTGCTACCAGTTTCGGTGGAAATGTAGCTTTGTTTCGTAGACTACCATCACACTACCGTACTTAAAGTACAAGCAAATACAGGTGTCGATTGTCTCTATCCTCGCCAAAGGTATATTTGGATGTCATATAAAACACTTTGAAATTCATCATTTCTACTTATTAAGTTATGAAGCTACTTTAGAGCCGAGCGTCATTTCATATTATATTCACCGAAAACCACTGAATAAAGAAAATAGCAGAAAAAAATCATAAATAAAATAGGTATTCTAAAAATTCACTGCTTCTGGAAAATAATAAATGAACTGTACAATCCAGCTACCGTAATATCTTCAAGCAGCTGAAGCAGCTATAGGAAGCGGATATTACAGCGCTTTCCGCTGAGAGCTGGCGCAGTTCCTCCCGACTGTTTCTGTTGAACTACCTCCGCTACCGCCACTTACTTCCTGTGATCCTGGTATCTGCTACCGATTTAAGAAAATGGAAATGTACCTTTATTTTATTTAAAAAAAAATAACTGCCTGGGATCAGTCTTATTGCAATCCGAAAATAATACTCTACCACTCTACTGTGAGCAGCTTGACAAAAAAGTGTTTGGAAAAATTGAGGGCGCCACTTTCTTTGATAAGTGGGATTTAATTGGCAACACATGAGATTTTTTGTATGGCGAAATTTTAATTCCATCTGTCACCGCAACAAACTCTTTTTTGCCAAGCTGTACCTACAAGCTGTCAGTGTCAGAAAAAGCGGATATTACAGTGCTTTCCTTCGAAAGCTAGTGCAATTCCTCCTGGTACTCTTTGCTGGTACTGTTCTGCTCAACTAACCACACTCAGCACTCTAGCTACTTCCGTACTTGGATTTTTATAATATTCAGCATTTGTCGACTTTTTATCCTCTGTTGTGCGGAAATTAAGCCCACAACCTTTCTCATAGCAAACATGTAAGTACTCTCAGGCTCGTATTAATAAACAACACTTGAGACTGACAGCTAGTTTGAGTTCGTATCAGAAATGGCATTTCAGTACATTATGGTCTGTCAAATCAATACTGCTCTCAATCTTGGGATAGCTTTATAAATACGAGCCTCAGGCAAGACAGTCAATAGGTACTCAATCCGAAACCCTGATTCACCATTTCCTTGTAAACCCAATAAACAAAGTGAGCCCCCATAAACCCGCCGCACCCCATCTAAAATCACTCAAACGCCATACGAACATGAAAGCACAGTAAAGTAGATTTACACCCCAGCCGTAATACATTAAATCCGGTGGCAGTAAAGAAAAAGTTTGAAATGACATAAATTAAGGGTACTGGTGCTATTGACCAGTTTTATTGGGTGACATAAACCCGTTTGACTTCTAGTTTCTGAAAGTCTAAAAAGTATTTTTTATTTGCTATGGGTTGTGTTGATTCTCGATCAACATACCACTTGTGAGTAAACATTCCATATACTTAAATAAATAAAAAAAAACTTCGGAGTATTTTTCAGTTACTATCTATATAGGTAGAGTCAACCCAACAATGAAGAGTGGCCGAGTGGCCCGCGAAAATAGAGAATAATCCCAACTACACGTATGTAAATAATGGTGCTTCTTCTTAGCGAGTGGATTTTCGAGTCGAACAACGACCCGATAAACCCTGGTGTCAGAGTTTTCAAACCGCCTAGTAGCACAGCTATAGGCCTCTGACATGGTTTCAGTATCGACCACTATCAAAGACAGCGACCGGGACCGACGGCTTAACGTGCCCTCCGAAGCACGGAATCTTTTTTCTTTTCGGACAATCAGGTGATTCAGCCTGCAATGTCCTAACCAAACTGGGGAAAACCTCACAAAGTGATAAATTGACAAATATCAAGTTTGTGTCCCCCCCCTGGGAATCGAACCCAGGACCTCCGGATCGTAAGCCCACGGCTTAGACCACTAGACCACAGAGGCAGTTATAGTTATATAATGGTGCTGATTCGGTTGTAGTCGCAACTGAAAATTTAATTAAAAAGAGACAGCCGATTATAATTCTGTCAAAGTGACGTATACCGCTTATAATAAGACGATGACATCATCTAGCATGTCATCTAAATGCCACGTGATTAGCTGGCGATAGCGCAATACATGTAAGTGAAAATCTATGGTGCTACAGGTCTGGTTTTATTTTTCGTTTACCATAATTATCTTTGTTCGCTTTTTGCATAACGTACGGAACGCCCTGTATGCGCCAGGCCAGGCCTGACTACGCTAAGGCTCGTATTTATAAAAGGATCTCAAGATTGAGAGCAATATAAAGTATAGATTTGACAGGCTGTTTTGTACCGAAATGACATTTCTGATACGAGCTCAGACTCGCTGTCACTCTTGAGAGCTGATTATAAATACGGGCCTAAGAAAGTTCTCATAGTAAGAACATTTTTTATCTTCACATCCATTATCTTACTTTGTCCGTTTCCAGAAAGCAGTTAAAATTAAACTCAGTTAAACTTTTATACAACGACGTTAAGATTAATCATTCAAACAATGAAAATTCTATGAACATGGTTGCCAACTTTCTAAACTGGTAAGAAAGTGTGAAAAGTTAAATGAAACAAGTTAGGGACGTGTAATACATTACACTGTAATGTAATCAAAATTTAATAACGTACTTGTCATTTGTATAGGTAAGTGCTGCGAAAATTCTAGAAAATTGCAGTTATCTACTCTACATTATTTTCAATTTGTTTCAAAAAGCTTATGTATCCAATCCATACTAAAATTGAGAGCATCTTCCATTCTGGACTGGGAACGATAGAAAAACATAGAATGTTCCAGCTGCCCTTCCTCCCGGGCATGCTGTAGAAGTCAGCAAAAGGGATTCGAGGTTACAGTGTATTGTAATTTAGGCGATGATGGGCTTACAACCCGTCACTACAGCGTTACATATTACAATCAAATATTACCCCCAATTTTTATCAGCCGTAGCTATAAGGCGCCTTTTATGAGGTGCTTGAACGTTCTGCCTACCCTGTAAGGGATAAAGGCGTGACTTTATACTTTATGCTAAAATTGAGAGAACTTCAAAAGTGTACAATCTACTTTTCTACTGGTAATATGAATAACCGATAATATGATGATTCCTGTCTGTTTCTGATACATTTCCTACTGGAGTCCATTTGTTAAATCTATCTTGCTGAATGCTGTAACTAGGTCTTTGGAAATGCTAGTTGATTTATAAGGTTTTCGGGTTAACTTGCTTTGTCGTCAACTTTGTGTCAATCATCACAAGTCTAATCCAAGCTAAAGAAAATTTCCATCGCCAAAATAAAACAAAGCGTTTTTAGTCAAGGGTCTTAGTCGATATCTCTCAGTCTACTTAATCTCTACGATGCGATGTTACATCACATCACCATAATATTGTTGGAAAGCGGATCATAAAGGGTCTTAGGATAACGAACCACGAAAAGATGAAATTAGTATAAATTTTCGTTGCAATAGGACCCTGGTTGCTGAAAACGTGATCTGCTAAGCAGGATTTGAGGTCGGGATGACGTCTGCGGTTAGCGGTTGAAATGTTTAGCGGCCACAAGGGAGAGAACCTTTTGCATTTCAAACGGATTAAAATGTATCCAAAGCTATTGTTAGATAAAATTAAGGTAGTGATTTATGTAAACTTTGACTAGAATATATCACAAAACAATATGATTCATTCGTGCCAATTCTGTTGCAGACACAAGTTAACTAATTTTAGTTTAGTCCTGGCACTTTCTGAAATTTGAATAAAATAGAGACAGAAATACAACAGCTGATTATAATCCTGTCACAATGACGCTATACACCTAAAATAAGATGGCATGTTCGATGGTGGTGACTTATTTTAGGCGTTAAACGTCACTTTCACAGATTATAATCAGCTGTTATATTTGTCTCTATTTTATTAAAATTTTAGAAAGTGACAGGGCAAAACAAAAATTAGTTAAGTTGTGTCTGCAACAGAATCGGAGGCATTGTTCGATCTTTTTCTACTGAGGCGTATGTTAAAAGGTTTTTGCGGCCTCACGTACGTAACAATAGACCCCTACTTAGTTTTCTTTCACGTGATTTTGTTAGGGAAGACAGCTGGGATAATGTTACTAAAGAATCTTAGGCCCGTATTTATAATCAGCTCTCAAGAGTGACAGCGAGTTTGAGTTCGTATCAGAAATGTCATTTCAGTACAAAACGGTCTGTCAAATCCATACTTAATATTGCTCTCAATATTGAGATTGCTTTATAAATACAAGCCTTAGGTCTTCAAGGCGTGTCTAAGGCTCGTATTTATAAAGCAATCTCAAGATTGAGAGCAATATTAAGTATGGATTTGACAGACCGTTTTGTACTGAAGTGACATTTCTGATACGAACTCAAACTCGCTGTCACTCTTGAGAGCTGATTATAAATACGGGCCTAAGTAATAAAATGTTACACTGACACTAGAGACAAACTAATTAGCAATAAATGTCTGTGGATGGATAATAAGTCGTGCTGAGGGGGTATCGACCATGGATTTTTAAAACAAATTGACTGACTGGACCAAAATTTGTTCGTCTATATAGTGCCGTCCTTTTCTTTTTTCTCAAGACAGAAAACGACAGGTATGGTTTTATTTAAATAAAGTGTATTTGTTTTGAACCAATTTTTCGTAATTAAGTAGGTAGGATTAGTTGATAATGGCAAACTTTGAACGCCATTCTGAAACTGACCCCAGTTAATCCTAGCCAGATTCTACCGGAACTTTTAGTCGATAGAACTGGTTTCAGCCGGAACTTCAAAGTACTGGAAGTTTAACCTAGTGGTCTAGTGGCTAGCGCATTGGGATCTCGAGGTTGTGGGTTCAAAGTTTGTTGTGTATAGTAACCGTTTCATGATTTAAATATCTTTGCTAGATAAGTACTTGGTAAAACAAATCCCACCAAAAACATAAATGTGAAAGTGGAAGCCAAGTTCATGGTGGCTTGGTGTGTGGTTTGCACAAAAAGTAGAAAGATCTAAAAAGGGGGTCAAGTCTACGGTTAATTATAGCAATTCTTAGCTGTTCAATAAGGTTCATTTCATGTGTCTTAGCCGTTGTACAGAATAATACCTACAATATACCTAACGCCACTTTAAAAAAAGTTTTTATTTTTAGTATTGGTCCAGTATTTTTGAGAGCTTATCCTATACAAACATAATTTTTTTTGTCTTTAAATTAGTATTGTAGAGATAATAGAGTAGTATATTATATTACCCTATGGTAGTATAGAGATAATAATAGTCTGGATATAATACTAGTGTGGATAATAGCGCCTGTGAAAACAATGCGCGCAACAAAAGCACCAATAAGCTCCAACTGCCATTCTCAATGAATAGCTCACTAACTAGAGTTCCACAGAGCTTTGTCTCGAAGAACCAATATTTACTGCAATACGCGGTTTTTGTTTTGGGAATATCAGATGATACAACGTCGGGCGCGTAATCTGCTCTTGAGACTGACAGCGAGTTTGAGTACGTATCGGAAATGTTATTTCAGTACAAAACGACCTGTCAAATCCATACTTAATATTGTTCTCAATCTTGGAGACCGCTTCATAAACTGAGACCTGATTTCACTGATGACGACGTTGAATCCCTATGCATCTCTATTGTATAGATCATGGGGAGTCGCTAAAAATATCGTTCGATCTAATACTAGCTGCTATAGAATTTCACCACCAAACCACTTAAACAAACAGAAAATCCCTCTTTCATAAAAAATTACCATCTGTGACTACCTACCTCATCTCTAGCTAGCTCTAATATTATCGGAATCACTCTCACCTATGTGACACTGGTAACTCTTGCGAACTATTGCGGCTAACAAGATTTCAAGATAATTTCGATAGGATGATATTATGTTACATTTGAAGGATCTTTTTTGCATTTTATTCGTATAGTATACTTTTGTGATTTACACATTACGCAAAACGTCTAACAAATTGCTGGGTAATACTCGTAAACCCCGAAAATTATCTTTTAACTATTGCAATGTGCGTGGAAAAATAGCATCTGGTGTTTTCATTCGCTCTCATTGACTAGCTGGAGCATAGAAAAATTTATAATAGTTCTATGCTTATATCCTTCTTGTATAATGCTAGTATGTAGGTATACCTCCCACGCAAGTGTGGCTTGTACTTTGTGCTCGGTTTTATTCTTCGAGCTTTTAAAGGCTCGGCTAACACAAAGCTGCCGCAAGAATGTGTTGTGTTGTGTTGGGTTACAACAAGCTAATAGATACCTAGTTTGATAGTGACAGTAAAAGGAAGTCAAAGGCTGAGTATGTATGCCATAATTGGCTACTTTCCAACTAGTCAAATCAGCAACTTTTTATGAAATGTCAAAAACGCTTTTTTGTATGAAAATAGTAAATTATGACGTCACATTTTAGTAAATATTGACTAATCAAATCAATAACTTATATACTTTTAATTCGATTATTAAAATCTAAATGTGCATTTTTTTTTTAATGATGAATGAAATCCACAATATTTTTAGCCATTAGTTTTAAGTATAAACGTTTTGAATATTTTAATCTACCTATGACTTTGGCAAATATTATTAAAGCATCCATTTGTTGCATAGAGTGCATGTATGCTCAATTTCAATAAGAATATCTATTCCATTTACGAATTGAAAACACCAAAGGAGCGGTGTACCTTTATGCACCTATTTATTTAATTTAAGTTTTAATCTAAATCACAATATTAGCAAAATCTTTTGATTACTTAGTATAGAAAACCATAAATATAATACCTTAATAAAAAATAGAATGAAATAATAATGGTCACTCATAGTGATGTTGAATTGGAGGATTCACGAGCGCTGTTTGAAATTTTATATTCACAGAGAGAATGATGCTGCCCGTTCCCTAGACAATATATTAGTTAGCTCTTACACCAGCTTTGGAAAAATATGGATGTTTTTATGATCCATTACAGGAAATAAACACAGTTGTACCTATTTTGTACCTAAACACGGTAACAGCATGTCGGCAGTAATCTCGTCCCGGAAATGATGTTAACCTGCTCGTATCGGGGCGGTAGTTATCTCATCGCCCGCGGTCATTTTCTCATTACCAACAGACGGCCATTTTGCTTGATGTTGACCTCTTTAGATACCTACCTATAGGGAGTATAAAAATTGCTGACCAAACTTAAAGGTCTGCAGGAAACTGAATAATTTTCTCCAAAGAGCATAGGTCCAAATATGAAAAAAATGGCCCTCCCATACAAAACATGTCGTGTCAGCGGCTCGAGTCATTTTAAATAAGGAGGACACTTTTTTTCCATATTTTGACCTATATTCCTTGGGGAAAGTTGTTCAGTTTCCCGGCGTCAAGACTGGTGGCACTGGTTTAGTCAGTTAGTATGCCGTATGCGCTGCCTAACTTTTAAAGAATATAGGCGTGATTCTGTACGTAATATTATCTCCAAATAAACTCCCCTGGTATTCCTTTGTCACACTACTCTTCGAGCGTGTCAATTGAGGTGTCAATATACGCGAAAGATGAGACGAGACTCCATTTAAGGATGATGGCATTCAAATACGATGAAAGAATTTCATTTTGTTTGTTCGAGATGCTTGGATGTTTAGCAATATATTTTTTGAAAGATATAAATGCTACTCAAAGAAAGTTTTTTAATAAGGTGGAATACTGATATAAAATATGCCTGGCTAGAATAAAACTGACAAGTAAGGAGAAAGTGAGGAAATTGGAGTAGAATCAGAAGACGAAGAAGAAGGAGCTTGACACTCTCCTAAGTGGGTCAAGCTAGCTGGTCACCATATACATTTTGTTCGTTGACCAGTGTAACTTTGCATTCTCCATCCACGGGCGGTCGTCGTTAAAAGAAATTCATGTTTCAGAGATGCAACGACCAGAGGGACGCAGAGAACGCGAGGGACAAGAGGGAAGAGAGAAAAACGAGGGGTGTGAGTAGTGCGTCGGACAATTCTGAAGATCGCTCGAGGGACGGCCAATTATTACTAACAATGCACAATGCCTCAGTATGGCTCGTATTTATGAAGCGATCTCAAGATTGAGAGCAATATTAAGTATGGATCTGACTGACTAAATGACATTTCTGATACGGACTCGAACTCGCTGTCACTCTTGAGTGCTGATTATAAATACGGGCCTAGGTGTCCTTCCTACATCATATATTTATACGCGTGTGTATGTGTGTGTAATATAGTTTTCTTACCTTCTATTTCCACTGCAATCTGTAAAGCAAGAAAAAAGACATTAGTTTTCGTGTCTGTGAATATGTACCTAGAGTAGAAGTGTTTCTTCTATTTATTACATTTTGGATGCCTTTTATTTAAATTCCAATATTCCGATATCGTGTCATGATATCGAGGGTAGGCAATAGGCAAAATTGATTTCAAACGTTTGAAGTCTCGAGAGTAAATGCTCATTGATATGTGCCAAGGGCGGGTTTTCAACGCTTATGTATGTAAGTCGAGCTATTTTTAGATCAATAAGTAGATGAAGACTTTTAAATAAACATGTTTAGGCTGTGAGACATACAGGGTGTTAATTTAATTGCGTGCCATAGCTTAGGGGGTGTTTCAGTAACGTACAAGGAGCCCATAAAAATATTTATAAAATCCTAAATGTATAACTTTCCGGCTGATCGGACTCTTGTGATGATGAGTATACCGCCCACGGTGGACTTGAAGCTATATACATACGTTCTTCGTTGATTTGTTGATAGAGCCCCTTAGACGGTCTTAGGAATCGTTAGGAGAAGGGATGTGAGTAGGTTTAATTCCCATCTGAGTTATGATATGATGCAGCAACCAGTGAAATTCTTTAGGCTGACACTTTTTTTAGTGTGTTCGTTACAATTATTTTAACATTTACTGCAAAAACTTTCGTTCTTTGACTAAAGTATTTATCGTAATAATTAATTACAGCCATCTTGAACAATGTATAGTATAGTAACGTTAAGTGATTCCCCAAAATTACAAGTTTTTTTTTTAGAAATATATTGACTTTTTTCTTACATTATAATAGGTGAAGATAGATAAGACAATGGGAACGTAGAACAAAGACAGAGAAATAGTACGGCTGTATTTTTGGGAAGTGTTTTGTGAATAAAATATTTTCAAGGTCACAAATTGGGAAACAAAATATGTTTCAAAATATTCGTCTAAAAACAAAAGAAGTTGTGAGAAGCTATACAGGGTGTAACAGAAGTATTATTTTCATTTCTCTTGCTTGCTTTAATTTGTAGTACCTATCTGCAAGCAAAACCTTACTTAGTAAAATACAAGCAGAAATGCAACTGATTGCATGCAATCCTTGAAGATGAAACAAACATTTATATAATTCCAAGATTATATTCGCTAATATTACTTGAATTCTTCCTTGAATTCCTTCTGCAATGAGGATTAGCAGTGTGGAATTCGACTACAACCAAGACTATAAAATCAGCAAAATTCCTTGTATAGTTGTAAAATTTAAATTGTCGGATAAAAAATTGGTTCGCCCATACAAAATTACTCAAGCAGTTGGCACCATTTGTATGGAAAGGTTGGGAGGGACATTTTTCGATTTTCGTTTTCCTAGGGGAAGTTTCATGGATAGGTTCATTTCGCATAAAAATTGTCAGCTAATTTTATACGCCTTACTTATAATATATGTGTCCTTACAGTGCGACACAAAAAAGTAGAAATTAAAAAGTAGCAACATCGTCGTGTCTAAAGGGGTCCCTCCTTTCATAGCAACAAGGTTTGAAAGGGACGACACGACGATGTTGCTACTTTTTAATCTATAGTCTTTTGTGTTTCACTATACGTAATTTAACTTACAAAGTAGTTGCTACTCTACTAGGTAACCCAAAACCTGTAAGTTAGTACCCTATCTGAGTGATCCATAACTCTTATGTAAATGTGAACGTGCGCGCTTACACGGGGTGTATTTACCGGCGGATACGTCAAAATGTACTCGGTTACGGGTGACGTGACAAGAATACATGTCGTGTGTGCTCGCTCTATTACGAACATACACTATACGTGCTAGATGAAATACTTCGACCTGATCGTGAATTAAAAAAAAAACATCGTCTGTAAAATTGAAAATTATTGGTGGTCATTTTGTATGGGAAAGACAATGTATTTTTTATTTTCTGAAAAGAATTCCTGGCGCAAGTTGTTCAGTTTCGTTGACTGAACAACGCCTATCAGTTTGCAGAAAGGCTGGCCCTTAAACGTCGTACAAATCAAGTTTAAGAGCCATGCGAGACCAATGAATGTATTTTAACACCTTAGCTATTGTTACAGAGTAACAAATAAAAAAATTATACCAAACGATTTTCGTAGAACATATTTTAAGAATTTCGACAAGGAATTAGAAAGAAAATCCGGCTTGAAGCAAAAAGAAACATCGTTTCTTTGAACGGACATTGATTGATCTACTCGCTAGGGTTGCCGCTCACTGGAAATAAATCTTCCGGAACAGATTTCTCGTTTTCCAATATTTTCTAGCTACTATTTAGGTAGCTGTTTTAGAATTTATTGTTCGTTAACAAAGATTTATTTTCTGTACTAGCTTTCCGAATGCAGTTTCACTCGCGGCGAAATGAGGATTCCATGCCAAAGTGCAGTTACAATAAAGATATGTTCCTTGCTACCTGAAGTTATTTAGTTTTATGGGCAGTTTGACATCTTTTAGGGTTCACATATTACATATTTCTGTTACACCCTGTAGATTCCAAAGTTTAGACATTCCCATTTCTTTGCCAGCCCTAGCTGATCGACTCTAATCGGTCATCCCGAGCGATTCCTTTGTGATATCTCCTTACGACCGTCTTTGTATGTCACGTACATTGGTACAGAGGACGGCGCTGTAAGCAAAATCTGTAAGCTAAGTCTGTTTATTCAAATTGTTATTTCAAAGACTTCCAATAACGATTTAGAATAAGAATACTTTGGTTGGGATAAAAGGAATTCTCGAAATATAAACGGAAAACATTTTCTTCCTTTATAAGTATTATTATTGTGTGTTTAAGAACGGCACCGTTTTTACAAAAATGGCTTTTATCGTTATTGTTTTTACGTGATAAAACTTACACTTGGATTTCATTCGCTTCCACTAAAAAACTGCATAACTATATCAAACCAGAACACTTGGCATAAAAACAATTGAATTGATTCTGAGAAAACGGATAAAACACATTTTAACGGATAAAGGTGGTTCGAAGAGCTCATCTCATAGAACCGCCTTCACATTTTGAAAAGTCCGACGTCTGTAAAGGGTCCGAAACGTCACGTTTTTTTAAATCTCACAATACCATGTCATAGATCCGTCAAATGACTTTTATTACCCAAAAAGAGATGTATTTGTGCAAATAGGTATCAAAAAGCGAATCTGACAAAACTTATTTAGTTATCAATATTCCAATGAAATATTATGGCGTTTCTGTACCACCGGGAAGAATGCTAGTCGTAGTATGATAGAAAACTCCCCCAAGCGATAAGAAATTCAATTTTATGAAGTAAACAATAACTTTGTCACCTCTAAGAGCCAAGTCGTGTAAGTTGGCTTCAGAGATAAAAGAGAAGCCGCCGTCGTGGAAAAAAAAACTACGCTATGTAAACTAAGTCTGAGAACTTTAGGTAATTTAAAACATACTAAGACATTGCTTTCGATTCTCGCGACATCATTCTTATTCTAATTCTTAGATAGCGCTGTTACTTTGTCAACTTTGACATAAGAACAGGATAGCAAATAAAGACATGATTTTAACATTCCTTATCTGATGTAAGATGCTTTAAATATGAACTGAGCATAGAGCATGCACTCTTATTTTACGTCAATTTTAAGCAGTCTTACGCCAGATTAGGAATATCAATGTCATGTGTTTACTTGCTATCTTGTTCTTATGTCAAAGTTAAAAAAGTGACAGCGATATCTAAAAATTAGAATTAGAATTGAATGCATAAACTTTCAACCACAGACAGGAGTAGCACCAGTCTATACCCTATCTAACAATATTGTATGCAAAAAACTGGAACGTGCTTGTGCAAAAATTAGCTCTGCAAAAATACCTGGTGCCTGGAAGGTTAGCAGGTATTTTGCAAACATTAGAAGAGATTTTTGTTGCAAAATAATAAAGCTGGCTACTAAATACTCGAAAAACTGTAAGATGGTCGCTGTGACAAATGCAATATTTATAGCTGTTGATTTTAGATATTAATTTCCTTGTTAGATATACATTTTCTTTTGTTTTCCTTAGGAATGACATCTGTCATAGCTACCATCTTTGAGACCATGACATTTGTGTATCGTTTTGTTCAGCAATAAGTTCAGCACACAGGTTCAGCGGAACTACACTGACAAGAATGTAGATGACAGATGCACACACAGGTATCATGGTTTCATTTTACCTTATTTCGTGGTTTATCACAGCCGAATATTTTTAAACTATTTCAATTTTCTATCTATTTATATGTATGCACAATAATCCCACACGTACCAGGAGCACATAACATACACGGAGGTTATTCCCGATATTGGCATCGAGCGGTAATTCCCCGCAGCGCAGCCAGACTGCTAATCCGGTTATTGACATTATTCACTTATCCACCCGTCCAATATACTCCCTGTAACTGGGTTAGACATGGTATTTGCTATTGGATTACTGTTTATTAAGTCAAAAACAGCAGATAAATAATAAATGTTAAGTTCTAAGGGTCATTTTAGAACGGGAAGCGACGCGACGCTCACTTTTCAAGAGCGTGCGTGATGCGATATAGAACATTAGAGTTTTAATTCATACAAAAAAAAATCTAAATTATGTTAATATTATCAACGGTCTAAGAAAGAAAATGTAGAAATGTCTCTACCGTGACTGGTATACCCATTATTACCGTACCCATATCACAATAAAATTTCATTTTAAAACGGGACCCCACATCCCATTTGTCTTAATGTTTCTTTACATAACGGGTCCCTGCAAGAATTTACTTTCAGTCCATGTTACCAGGCTACCAGAGTTTTATAATTATATTCACACGAGGTGAGTAAAAATATTGGCCATTCAAAATGCAGGCATAAATCAAAAGTTATGAGTTTGCCACCGACATGCCGCAGAATAAAAAAGGCCCTTTATTTTCGTAACAATATTGAAGGTACCCGGCTATGTTATTTTATTACTGAAATGTTTTATGATCATTTATAAACTTTACCATGGTGCCATGGTTTAGAATATTTTGGATAAATTGACAGAATTTTAGATCAAGCCATCTCAAACTTGATCTTTACGTGATCTTTACCGTTAATATCAACCGTTTGCCAGATAGGCTCACATAGTAACACAAAATTGTGTAACTTCTATGAACTTGAGCGTCTAAAAACACTCAACACTAAAAAAAAACATTTGTTTAAGCACTTATAAGTATTTAGGCTCTATAATATTCTGCGGCTGCCGATAGATATTACAACTAAAAAAAAAGAGCGTGTGTGCCGAGCACACGTGTTGAAGTGAAACTTCTTGGAAATTTTTTGCCATTTCACACACGAATGGCAATGGAAGTCCCGTTGCCATTCTTCGCTACCCGACCTTGAAATTTTACTCTCAACGCGACTAAAGAAGTTTCACTTCAAAACATATTTTTATTCTCACATCTGTCGGTATGATACTGTTAAGAATTTATCGAGCCTCTTCCTCACTGTACTGCCGACCCAATAAAAACCTGTTTTTTCTTTGTTGTTTTTACCCAAAACTTTAGCGGCTTTGAATAAGCCTTCGCATTATATATCCGTACTGTAATAAAAGATAAAGTATCAGACGCTGAATTACTTTAAGTATTTTTAAGGTTGACGTCTACGCAGTTTTTTTTCTTTTTTGAGTTGTTCCATCCCTGGGAGCAAAATAAAAAAATAATGTACCAGCTGCTTCCCCGAGCATGCTATAACAACCAGCAAAAGGATTTTTGGATTCGAGGGTTACAGTTAGTACAGTGTATTTTGATTTAGGTGATGGGCTGACAACCTGTCACTAAGCAAAACACATTTCAAACCCAAGTAGAAAAGCAACTATTACGTTTTATGTTTATATATTGCATTAACAAACTGTAAAATTAAAGCCCAGCTTAAAAAGTTTAAACAAAGAATATTATAAGTGCAATTTTCTAAAACTGAAATGTTTTCTCATCCAGTTAAAGGCTCTTAAGAGGCGAGACACACCAGCTTTTGTGTAAACCGAGCTTATAAAAGGCAGCCCGGCTGAAACCGAGCGTAACTAAAATACCTATTTTGTTTAAGTTTCTAGATGAAAAATATACAAAAAAATTATCATGAAAGAAAAAGCATTTATTCGGTACCATAGTTGATTACAATAAGAAAACAATTAAACAAAATAGCCTAATCACTACCTATTCCTAACCACTCTATACTATACTGAAAATGTTCCCAGCTCAGCATATGCCACAGCACAACCCAATACCGCTTATTTGATAAGTAGCTGAGCTCCCAACAATGCCATTTACTCTTTTGGGCCCAAGACTGGTGCGCTGGATCATGCTCATTGATAATATTTGTTTAAAAAGTAATTTGTATCAAATATTAACATTGTAACATTTTGATTCTAGATTAACATCTTAAATTTATTTCATGTTAGTTTATGAGAAAATAAACGAACTTTCAAATATAGAATACCCTAAATTTCGCTTCTACGTCGTAGCACCCCGTAGCTATCGTAGCGTCGTTTCGTAGATCGTAGCTACAACTTTGCTACGTAATTTTATAGAATGTTGATTGAGTCGACAGAAAATAACATTACTCAAGTCAATCTCAAGTAGAAACACATGCAATTTAATACATACATATAAAGTCACGCCTTTACCCCTTACGGGGTAGGTAGAGCACAAAACGCCTAGTAAAAATCGTTTTCGGAACGTCTGACAAATATTGAGGGCAATTTTAAATTGTTATGTATCCCTCCTTTTTGCTGACTTCTACAACAATTCCCGGCAGGATGGGCTGTTGGAAAATTCAATGTTTTTCTATCGATCACAGTCAGGCATGAAAGAATAATTTAATAGCAACTACGTTAGCGACGTTATGTCTTGTTCTATTTATGTCTTGTCCTGTTTCTATTTCTGTGTCCAATAAATAGTTAAAACAAGTTTTCAAAACAATTTCTGAATATTCCCTTTCTATCTCTCTTCCTCTGCCCCAAACATCAGCAACACGAACTATGCGAGAACATAATTACACTATGACACTACTTCGGAATTGTTTCCATAATGAAGATTGTACGCGGGCCTTAACTCGTCCCGTGGCGAAAGTAAACCGACCCCAAAGTTGGATAGCCCTGGGCAGGTCACTTTCACAGAGACAGTTCTAATAACTACCTCGCCGCATATGATCTCCTGGTAGTTTGTAACTGTACTTGCAGGTAAAGTGCTGGCAAAGACATTTGATTCGCAAGGACATTTCTTGTAAGAGTCAATTCACACCGGTAAGCGATGCCTCGCGATGTCGCGCCGTGCGCATTTTTCTTGAGAGTAATACAATAGGCTCGATTCTAGATGCCATCGGCTAAAGCTAAAAAAATCATCTGCCACTTTTAGACTATGAAGTCATACCATCTTATGAAGTGGCGGATAAAAGTGACAGATAGATAACGATAAAATACTGGAGAAACGTGCAAATGCACGCCAAAATTTTGCAGACAAAGCGTAAAACCATAGAGTATAAAATCTCCTGTCCTATTTCAATTTTTTAAATCTGATAGTGACGGATAGATTTTTATTTTAGCTTTAGCCGGTGGCGTCTAGAATCGAGACCATATAAAACTTTATTTAGTGTGCAAAAAGATAGAGAACTCGAAAATTCCATGCGACAAAATTCCGAAATTGCGCGATGCAGCCTGTACTGTTATTTCACAGCACAACGATATGCAATGCATCTTCAAGCAGCTTAGCATTTTGTCGTGTCGTTTTATGGTGTGAACTGACCATTCTTGCCTCACCACAGAGTAGTTTAGATCCCTGGTAGTTTGTGATCGAACTTTATAACAACGGACTTGCGGCAAAATCAGACAGTTTTGGTAAAGAACATACATACATACATACATATAATCACGCCTTTATCCCTAATGGGGTAGGCAGAGCGTAAACGACCAACACAAAGATCGTTCCGCCACGTCTGACAAATTTTGAGGGTTATTCCAGATGGATCTGTATATTGCTATAGTGACAAACCCTCATATCCCTTAGCTGATTTTTACAGCATGCCCGGGAGGAGATGCAGCTGGCACATTCTATGTTTTTCTATCACTCCTAGTCCAGCATGCAGCATGGATGGATTTGCTAAAGAAGATGGTTGAAAATAGTTAGGATTATTTTACCTTCCATGTTATATTTCGATGTTGTTTTATCATTATTTAGGCCCGTATTTATAATCAGCTCTCAAGAGTGACAGCGAGTTTGAGTTTGTATCAGAAATGTCATTTCAGTACAAAACGGCCAGTCAAATCCATACTTAATATTGAGATCGCTTTATAAATACGAGCCTTAGAGATATATAACTTAAAAATAATTATCATAAATACAGGTTGATTTCTGCATGGATCCTATATTTATTGGTGCAATCAACCTGAAAAACAATTTTCCGATATTTTCCAAAATTGTCGAACAAAATGTTGTCCAGCTAATGCTTATGAGCAAACTGTAACGGTTTTACATACAAGCACATCTAAGAACAAAATAAAAATTCAAAAAATATCAATAAGTCAAGCAAGATACAAATAAAGAAATAAAAATAGAAGTTGGTTGCCACAACTGTTTGCTTAATAACCTCGAGTGGCTCAGTTGACTCACAGAGTCACGACAAATCTGGACTCTAATTAAAACCTCGACTCATTATGCTGTCCTGGTACTTTCTGTTTGTGAAACTGTTCGCTTTTCTCTTAGTTTTTCTTCTTATTTTAAAAAATAACGCTCTTCACTCAATAAAATGACTCTATGTTGGAGTTGAAACGGTGTAAATAACTTCGCCTACCTTTTCACTTTGTGTATTTTTTCATTCAACAAAAAGTACAAATAGAAAAATAAAGAAACCCCGGTGGTAGCATGACCCGTAAAATTTAAAAAGGGTACAAAAACCTAAAAAAAAAAAATAGATAGATAAATGCCAAAGGAAAACAGTTCCTACAGAAATTATGCAAGAAATATCTTAGTAGCGACCACGCTCCGGTTTAATTTGTTCAAATTGAAACACTGTCGACCAAGTTGCATTTATTAATAAATTCTCCGCTGCAGTAGAAGATATTTTTGCTTTGTTTTGATATAATATACCTACGTTTGTTTTCATATAGCATGACTGTACCGGGTGTAAGGGACAGCTTCTGGCAAAGTGATAGGAGTTGATCAGTTAATATAATGAGACCTAGTATATTATATTACTACATGACGAAACTGAACAACTTTCACCAGGAAATTCTTTAGAGGATTAATTGAACCTTCGGTCGTATGCGACATACCAATCCGCCGACCGAACAGTCGTTTTTACGCGGATTCTTGTTCGGCGCGCTGAATGACGATCAATAATATGACGCTATATTAGTAGTGTTAAGGGTAATGTGTACTTGACCGAAGGTTCGGCTAGATCGAAGGTTCGGCTCGACCGAACCTTCCGCAGGTGTGTTGTAGGCAATGCAAAACGCATTGTCAGCGTGTCGAACTGAACCTTACGTAGGTGTGTTGCTGCCCTTACTGTCTGATCGATCGAGGTAGTAATTTCGTATGGAGAAGTCATTTCCTGGAAGCATTACCTGGTGAATATCCATAAAATGATTCTGTCTGGAAACAATGTGTCTACACAATGTTCTATAGAAAAAAGTCTTCGCTTGAAATAGAGACAGTCTTCCTTTAAACTGTAAATTCTGTCCGCCTTTACCCAGTGTAAGTTTAATCGGCCCCGGGAAAGTTTAGTCGTGTAACGTACTTTGAATAACAAAACAGCAAAAGTAAGAGTGATCAAAGTGATACTTTCTAACCTAACATTAAGTTTAAAAATGACTTTTTAAGCAGCAACGGGGAACAAAGGAATTTCCAAATATTTACCTAAATCCATCAAGAGTTGAATAGGTACTTGCTGCCATACCTACCGCTCTTTTTGACATAGACTAAGGCCCGTATTTATAATCAGCTCTCAAGAGTGACAGCGAGTTTGAGTCCGTATCAGAAATGTCATTACAGTACAAAATGATGTGTCAAATCCATATTTAATATTGCTCTCAATCTTGAGATCGCTTTATAAATACGAGCCTAAAATACTCTTCGTTGTTTAAAATGGTGTCCATTACAGAAATAGAAAAACATAGAATGTGCCAGCTGCATCTCCTCCCGGGCAGGCTGTAAAAACCAGCTAAGGGATTCTTCTAGGGTTTCTTGTAGTTTTTCCATTTAGGCGATGGGCTGACAACTCGTCACTATAGCATTGTGCAAAATCATCTGTTATAAGTTATAACCCTCAAAACTTGTCAGACGTGGCGGAATGACCTTTGGGTCGTTTTCGCTCTGCCTATCCCATTAGGGATAAAGACGTGATTTTATGTATGTATGTATTTTTAAAGAATTAGTTTTTTGGTGCGTTTTTCGCACGTTTTTGACGCGGCCACGGACGTAACAACCACGCCATAGCGCGCTCTATTTGGCTAATACTTCTAGGGCATTACGGGCGATGCTTGCATACCGATCTCGAAATCTAGTTGCTAATTTGTCGGCTCTATACGCCTTAAAGCCATACGAAAACCCAGAGGCGGTCCCTAGCTAATAAATCCTCACAACCTATTCCACGCCCGATAAGCTCTCGCAGAATCCCTGAATTTTAATCTAGTGGAAAACTTTATCTCCACGGAACTCTATTCAGGCGAACACATCCGCATATAAAGACCCATTGGCCTCAATTCACGCCGTCCAGTAACTAATTCTAATTCTTAGTAGCGCTGTCACTTTCTTAACTTTGACAAAAGAACAGGATAGCAAACAAATACGTGAGTTTGACATTTCTTATCTGACATAAGATTGCTTAAATTAAGTAAAAGTAGTGAGCACGCTCTATGGTCATTCCTTATTTAAAGCGCCGTACGTCAAATTAAGAATGTCAAAGTCACGTGTTTGTTTGCTATCCTGCTCTTATGTCAAATTTAAGAGGGTGACAGCGCTACTAAGAATTAGAATTAGTAATAGTGCGTCCTGAATTAGCACCATTATATGAAGTTCAGTTCGTAAATGCACCTAGTGATATAATAGGGTTTTTCTTTACTGTATGTAGGGATCCTAGAGTGCTTTGTTCTCTGATGAAGCGATATCAAGATAGATTTTACAGACCGTACCAGTAGTACCATCCATTGGTACTGTCAAATGGTACAACTGGTACGGCGGGGTACAACTTACAACTAATGGTACAACTTCCATGCTGGACTGGGAGTGATAGAAAAACATAGAATGTGCCAGCTGCATCTCCTCCCGTGCATGCTGTTAAAATCAGCTAAGGGAATCGAGGGTTTCAGTGTATTGCAATTTAGGCGATGGGCTGACAACCTGCCACTATAGTAATATACATAACCATCTGTATAATAACCCTCAAAACTTGTCAGACGTGGTGGAATTACCTTTATTTAGGTCGTTTTTGCTCTGCCTACCCCAATAGGGATAAAGGCGTGATTTTATGTATGTATGTATGTATGGTACGGCGGGGTTTTGTACTGAAATGACATTTCTAATTCGAACTCAAGATTGATGTCAATCTCAAGAGCTGATTATTATACGGACATAACTTAATTTTTTGTTGCTTAGCTGGTATAGGTATCGTCTCCATACCCATCGGGACCTACCACTCGATTACCTTTTCTGATTTTTACAGTAAGAAGTCTTCTTAATTTCTTAAGAGCTAGAAAATTGCACATAAAACACAATTCTGAATTAAGAGCGTTTATACTGCGATAGTGGCGCCATTTCAAAAAGAATCATGATCAAGTAAAAAAAAAAAGTCAAATATGCGCACCTTTTCAACCTCGCTATTGTGCTGATACCGCGCACTAGAAATAGTCCCAATAAATATCTTGAAATAATAATCACGTGCCTTACGAAGTAGGTACAAAAACAACTTGTCAATCCTAACTAAACTGGAAATCATGGAACTTTGGTTCAGTTCAGACTTACTACGTCAACGTAAGTTTTAGGGCAGCAACACACCTGCGTAACGCTCGGCGCCGAAGGTTCTGTTCAACACGCTGACAATGTGTTTTGGATTGCCTACAACACACCTGCGGAAGGTTCGGTTGAGCCGAACCTTCGGTCGAGTACACAGCACCCTATATTATTGATCGTCATTCAGCGCGCCAACCAAGAATCCACGTAAAAACGACTGTTCGGTTCTTATACGATCGAAGGTTCGGCCGCCGAAGGTTCCGCCACCGAAAGTTACGCAGGTGTGTTGCTGCCCTTAGTTTTCCTTTTCCTCTTTAGTTTCATTATCCCAACATCTATCTCACACAACACTCGAAAGAAAGTATACATTTAGTAAAAGAGATAGTCCATTGTATGCGAACCCGCAAAAAAGCTTTTAACATCCTCCATACTCGCTTTATCTACACTTTATTTCGGCGGCAAAACCACCTTTGCGCTCTCGTTTACATGATAAATAACTGCTGGTGAATATGTGCGCCTGGTAGCACAGGGAAATATTTTTACTTGTGTTCCAAAATATCGATGAATTTAATCAGAATATCAAGTTATCGCTAGTTTATTGACAGTTCTTAAATATCAAACTATCAAATCCAGGGAATGGGCAGCAGCGTTCCCTGTAAATGGAAAATTTCTACTGCGTTCACCAACCCGCCTGCCAAGCGTGGTGAGTATGGCATATACCCGCAATTTTGGGGAGGCCCATGTCCAGCAGTGGCCTGTTGTGGCTGATGATGAAATATCAAACTACCTAATT
>JARACY010003311.1:0-34281 GCA_029255725.1 Scrobipalpa atriplicella
GGATTTTAAAGCGGGATATAATGGTGAGAAAGCTAAATATTATTACATTTATGGAAATTGTTATTGGACATCTAATATCATAATTTGTTTTGAAACTATCTATGAAAAAAAGGCTACAAATAAGAGCTCAAAAGTTTTCTTAAAAATTTGCAAAGGGCTGACTGAAGTCAACATTTTGAAAACTGTATTTGTTTTGCTAGGTTTGAAAAAATTGCTTAATTAATATTTTTCAAATTAATTGCATTGCCCAAGCGTAAAGAAACAGTAAAATACAGGTAGAAAAAGAGGGAGCTAAACAAAGGCAAGTGCAATCGCAGTCGATCCCGGTTGTTATCCCGGCGGCTGCTAGCGGCCCGCAGCTGCCCTCTACCCGCAAATAACAGAAAGAGCAAGTCCTCAGGGCATCGCTTTAGCTTTTCAATTTCCCTTTCGGAATTATTCGCGCTAATCGAATACGACCGGCGGGCCCGATGATTCATTCATGAGACTAATGTCGCAGTCCCGACCAGAAACTAGTATTATTGTGCCCGCTCCGCCGCACCCTGAATAGTAAATTGATAGTCGATTGAGAATTTAACGGGCACTCTGCGGTTCTTGGGACTACGGTTGTACGACCTTTTTGTTTGTTGTTAGCTGACTTTTATTGGTGTTACTGCGTTATTGAATAGTTTTGATCAAAATACGCACAATTCTACGGTATATTATGCATATTTTAATAATTAAATGCCAGTCTGGGACCGTCAAAGCTATGTCATCGCGTCAGACGACAATTTTTTTGGCACATTAATATTGGAGTGTAGCGTGGTCATCAGTGGTACATCACGTCCTACTGGAGAGTAACAAAGACGTAAAATCCAATAATAATGACGAAAAGCAATCAATAAAATCCCACTCCAACTGCGATCGCAACTAAACAAAATTCCGCCCTCAGAACAAGACCTAAAAAACCTGACATCTTATTTTCCATAAGCTTTCTTTCTCCGTACCTAAAGACGTTTTTTTCTGCAACTAGTCTTGAAGCAAAAACTATAGTCTATAGTTGTTGGTCGTTAGTCGGGCGGACGCGCATTGTTTAGTCGTCGATGCGCGCTGATGAGGCGGGAGTATTGTCGCGTAATGAGGGCGCGCGGCGGAAGAGGAAAATTAAACTCCTGGGCCTCAGGCGCACGCCACAGACATGGACTGGATAATCGCAGACTTGGTGCGGAATACAATTGACACATAAAAAATACATTGATGAACAAGATAATTATACGGCAATATCGATTATCGGTTTTTTCGTGGGTACAATTAAATAAGTTTGCTACGCCGTAGCAAGTTGCTACGAATTTTAATACGGATCACACAAGATCGCATTTGACACGAGTAAAGAGTTCACACCCCGTTCAAACATAATGACTTGGAAGCTTCGATTAACCAGTTCAACTTTATGAGTCTGCCCGGTCTGCAAGTGTGCGTGGTCTATGCTTGGTTTCATTCATTACTCTACACCCGATTACTCTGCGCGGTTTGCGTGCGTGTTACAATATCATCGCCCGGCGCCATGTGCTGTCACACCAAGGAATAAGATACTTTGTTGTGTTGTGTTACTTGTACTTTAATGCTAAACACTATTATTGGCATTCATATTGTGTACACACAGCAAAAGTGAAAGGTAAGGGCATTATTTAAGAAATTGGTTTTCCCTGATTAGGGAATTAAATAATTGCTCTATACGCGTATACATACTTACTGATTTATAAACATGTGAAAGTAAAAATGTTAATTATTAACAAAATACAAAAAAAATACTTG
The DNA here is from genome assembly GCA_029255725.1 of Scrobipalpa atriplicella. Lineage (NCBI taxonomy): Eukaryota > Metazoa > Arthropoda > Insecta > Lepidoptera > Gelechiidae > Scrobipalpa > Scrobipalpa atriplicella. Next base: position 1,795 of record JARACY010003311.1, read on the forward strand.
AAATGCGGCCAGAAACAAGCACCATAACTTGTTAGAGAGCACTTTCCTTACCACACATAAATTGAAACTTTGTTCCACTTTGTTTTCCATTTCTCTCTCGCTGTTATAAAGCACAAATATACAGTCCGTGGGGCATTGCTTTAAGATTTCAATTTCCTTTCCGGAATTACTCGTGGTCTAATCGAACACGCGTTAGGGCCTCACAGGGGAAGGGTAGGGAAAAGAGGGGGAGAGGGAGGTCCTCAGTCTTTACCACCGCAAATTACTCCCGCACTCGGAGTGCGAATGCTTAAAATGTATTATTGAAGTACTGTGCGTGTAATCGAGCCCCAGTTTTTAATTATGCATGTGTCTTTGAGACAAGAAACGTTTGTGAGAAAATCTCCGTGTAATGGTTAGAGATATTTGCGAAATTCTCTCACTTTGAAAATATTCATGTGAGTTTTAAACATACGCCCAAGTGGAAACGATAGTAGGACCACAATATAATCGCGGTAAGAATCCCGTTCAAAATAACAATCTAATTGTAGTAGGACCATATAAAGAAATGAGCCATCCAACGATGAAGACAAAGTTTTTATGCATGAAGAGGTGAGTAAGTTATACGTATGGCATCGGAGAGCGGGGAGCGAGGAGCGAGCGAACAGGCGTGCGACAGACGGCTGCTGATTGTAAAGCGCTCACAGACGGAGCCTATTCGATTTCACGGCTCGCCGCGCCCGATATTTATTGTCATCGGTGCAGTTGTACGACACGGCGCCTACTGAACCACGCTGAAAAATCTCTTGCCCCGAATTCGGACGAAAAACATTCCGCCGGTCCCCGGGCGCGCCATCAAAAAGTTCGTTTTCCCGCGCCCCGGCGTCGCTATACGTCCTATGCAAAACCGACAAAAACATGTCGAGGCGACGCTAACAATCGCTCCTTGAATATGTTTGTAGCACGACACCTTGTCTCGTTAGTAAAAAGTGACGGCGTGGTACGATTTATCACCTGTACGCGACACGGCGCGGCAGCGGCTGGCGGCCCCAGGAGTCGCGCTTCCTTTACTCCCTGTCAGCGCTCAGCACGGAATGAAAACAAACGCGGGAATTTGCCAGCCCTGCACTCTGCGAATTAGCTGCTCAGATAGACAAGACGAGTGTGTATTAAAATTTCATGACTATACCTTTTACTGTGCAATAGCGATAAAATTCAATAATTAAATTGGTTAAGTTCATTTTGTTCAACGGTAAAAGGCACAAAAGTGCATTGAGATGAATGTGTAATAAAACTTTACAACTATTATCCCAGCCTCACTCTTTCTAATTCAGGCCGAACACGAACAGTCGTTCGAAAAGTGCCAATATCACAGACGAAACTGAATAGGCCATCAATAAAGTCATTTTCAGCTAAAAGCGTGAATTGTGGACGGTAACTCGATTGCGGCATTGATAGTTAATTGGTGCAGTGCCAAGCGGACAGATATCGTTGTTTTAATTCAATTGTGTCGTAGTGGTGGCTAACTGGCTAATGCACCTCGTGGAGCAATCTTAACCCTGCCCGGGCTTGTTAGGGTTCCGTACTCAAAAGGATGCCCTATCAATATGCCTCCGCTCTCCTTCCGTCTTATACGTTTTTCACACTGGAATCGCCCGTTTTGCTCTTTTAAAACAAAAACTTTTTATCTAAAAAGCTGTTTTTTGAGAGATTTTAGTTCGATTTTTTTCTGTCCGTCAACGGCCTGTATCTCATGAATCGTAAGGAGAAAACAGATATATTTTTCACAGAATGTGCATATACTTAGTCGCTACACCAACAAATACAAAAAATAAAGGGGACTCCATTTTGATACGGCGGAACCCTTTATTCGCGAGTCCGACTCGTACTTAGCCGGTTTTTACGGATACTTTTCACTTCCCACTTGCGTTTAGTTTTTCTTCTTTGCTCTTACAGTGTTAGTCTGAATGATTGTAATGGAGTAGTGTAATTTAATGAGAAAAGTTTCAGTTTGGTAATGTATTTTCTTAGCTTTTGGTTTTTACGGGATATGCATTGAAGTTTAGTTTTTATTCTAAAAATTTGCCATTACTTGTTGGTCCAACAATTGATAAAATTATAAATTAGTTAGTCATCAATCTCGATGAAAGAAGTCTTCTAGCATAAACATGCAATACAGAAAAAAGTAGAAGACATAACATTATAATGAAAATGGCTCTACAAAAGATTTGGGTACAAACGTGAACTGATGCACTATCCGTCTTTCTATTGATACTCCGTGCACCCTATTTTCCCTGCTAAACAATCAAAGTACACGCCGATCCGCCACTGATCGGAATTCAAAATCACAGGAGCTTCTGTTAATGTGCATTTTCCCGGAGCAAATGCACACCACTGTTTACTACGAATCCTTCTATTGACACACTTTGTTGGCTACATCTACGATCAATGTATGTAAGTACTTTGCTTGCAGAGAGCACCTTAATAATGTTTATGGGTACAAAACATACAATAATTTTGTTTGATATATTTATTTTATTTTCAATTATATTATTATATTTAGTATTGCACTTATTTTTGACAATCGTAAATTTATCTTCTATTTAATGTTAGTAAAGTTTTACATTGATAATAATGCGGTGCGGTGAGTGCCAATAGGTGCAGTACTTTGTTCTAGATCTCATCTTATCTAGCCCACATTATCCCACTTCGTTGTTCTAAATAATGGATTTATTTTGATGTATGACGTGTACTAGTATTTCCAAAATGAATGTTTACATTTACGTTGCATTTACATCCCTATATGTTTCAAGATACGTTCATACAATATATCACAACAGATAGATGTTTAAAATTCCACGCAACCCGCACCGTGTGAATTTAGCCGCAGCGAGTGAACCACAATTTGCACAAATGCAAACGACCAACAGTTGTTTTGTGTTACCGAATTTGTACTTTTTGATGAAATAATGTTAACGGTTTACAAAATTATTGTACAATTTTGGTATTGAAAGATGTCAGTTACATGTGTTTTTACCCACGGAAAGATATGGGGTGATGCTGATTTGTCCAGACACCATACGACACTAAGTTTATTCAGGACCAAACCCTTATTTAAAATTCTGTGCTCGGCAGCTAAGTGTGTGAACCCGATTGCATTGAGTGAGCCACAATTTGCGCAGACTGCGAGCGGCCGACAGTTGCGTAACGTGCTGCTGAATACGGTACGTCTTCCGTGTTGACATTTTCTGCTGAGCGCTCTCTGTTTGAATCATCAGTATCATCGTCCAGTGGAAGCTATACATAAGCTATACAATACAACATCAATGAGAGAGCTACAATCTGCGCAGACTGCGAGCGACCGACAGTTGCGTAACGTGCTGCTAAATACGGTACGTCTTCCGTGTTGACATTCTCTGCTGTGCGCTCCCTGTTTGAAACATCAGGATCGTCATCCAGTGGGAGCTATGATTGAGCCACACTTTGCGCAGAGTGCGAACGGCCGACAGTTGTGTAACCCTTTCCAATATAGTTTGTATGAACTATAGCTCTATTTTATCGCATCGCCTGACTATCCAGTGCAAGCCCGGCTTCATGGACGGTACCACACGCTGCAACCGGCGTGGTGACGTGATTACGAGTACCGGTTTGCTTAGCTTAATCATTCCCTTTATACAGCAACGAACAGACTGTACCAACTACCAACGATACGAACTGTCACAGAACTCTCCCAATGAACCCCCACTCAAAATTTATGACCTTTGTCTAGACTGAAGACATTCTGATTTTATACCCGTTATTACTTTATATTAAATTCCAGGTAAAATAGTAATTAACTACAAAGGTATTTTCCGAAAAATTAAAATAGCGTTCTTACTTCATACAGCTATTATAATAAGATATTTTGTCGAAATACCTGAACCTAATTAAACATAACTGACTCGCTTTAAACACTACAAAATACAGATTGTTATTTAAATTTACTTGTAAAGTTGCAACATTGTCTGACGTAAAGACGTTTGAACTATAACTTTATGATACCTAGGTAATATTGATTGATTCTACAGAACTGGACTTGCAGCGATAACACAGAATATTCCAGCTGCCCTTCGTCCCATGCTGTAGAAGTCAGAAAAATGGGCTCACAAATTGTCATGCGATACATACTTATAACAATTTAAAATTGTCCTCAATATTTTCAGACGTGGCGAAAACGGTTTTTACTAGACGTTTTAAGCTCTGCCTACCCCGTAAGGGAAAAAGGCGTGACTTTATGTTTGTATGTTAATGATAATAACTACTTACATGAGGTGCTACTGAAATGTTATAAAAGTTGAATAGTCCGTAGGCAGCTCTCTTTACATCATGATTAAATTATCATTGCAAAGTCGGAGTGCGATTCCCGAAGTCATTTCGCTCCATCCTTCCGCCGGATTAGTTCCGCCATTTTATTGTTATTATATTCAAATTGCTCTTTAGTAAAGCCGAAATTCATTACAATAAACTGTAGAAGGTATTGCAACATTTTATTGCGCCCTAAACCTAAAAATTAAATGGGTTAGATGAGATTGCTCAAAGACTTACTCGTTGCTTGAAAATGGCATTTGTAAAATGTTAATTTACTTTTACAGTAACCAGAAAAACAAAAAAAATCAATTAAAATTCGAACTCAATCCTAAAACGGAATCTTACGCGTCCATGCTCACCTGAAAATAAATTATTTTAATATTTAAGCTGGCAAGAAATAATGTTGTTGGCTGTTTCCGACGAGATTACGAACTAATAACATTACAAAACAAGCTGTTTGCGGGTAAATTATGCATGTACTCGCGGGTCATTACCACCCCCCTCCCCGCCCCGCTTGGCCTCTGTTCAAGACCTTATAGACGCCGGGGGAAGCCAAATCCGAGAAAACAATTTATCAATTTAATTTGTAATTCTGGCTCTGCTCGGGACGGTCTCCAGTCAAATAACAAAACATTTAAAAATAAATCCTTAAAAGCTATTTTGTAGAGATTGATTTGACTCCCACACTCGAGCAGAGTGAGCAAAAGGAAATATACTGGGTATTAATAGAATGGTAGCTTAAGAACAAAAAATTATCAATCTTACCACAGGTAAGTTGTATAAAACTTTACTTGTATCAAGACTTTACTTAGCGAAGGATCAGTCAGCTAAAGGAAACGATCGTATCCTGAAATCCCGTTACTTACATAGCAGTTATGACTCTGTATAGAAAGCAGAGAGTGGTATCAGTCGGTCTCCCGGCGGGAGTGGCCGGATTAGCTGGATCTTTTCCGAATTGAGGGTAAACATCCGAGCGTGGCCCCGAGGGTCCCCGTAAGGTGAGCGAGCGTTTGCTCAAATCGCATTATGTGCTGCCACAATCACTGAGCACATTACTGAGCTTAACCCAACGTACACCGCTTGGACTGAACAATCTAAGCAATAATTATAAACGAGAAACTTTGTGACGTAAATAAATTGTCGCATTTGATTAACCCAAAACAATCTTAAATACGTTAATACTCTTTCTAGTACAACATATTTGATTGTGTAATTTCCGTTATATTTGAACTGAGTGCCAAAATAAACAATCTTGGATGGCCGTCTCGCATCGTTTCACATCGCAGATTTGAGATAAAGGCTAGTGAAATTATGGCAACTAACTATTACACACTATTACACTGTAATAAAATATCGTAATTCTCAATTTAATAGGAGAATTTAATAAAACACCCATAAGCCCGTGGTTCAGTAACTAAGTTTATCATATTATTATTTTCATAAAAAACGTTTTCAACCCAGTTATTTTACAAATTTACAGCGGTTCGACAGTGAATCTCAAAAGACTGCCAGCTAAAATTCTTGAATCTCCCTGGGAACATCTTCCCCGGCGGTAATAAAAACGGCTCAAATAGGATTTTAACCGCGACTACCCCGACTTAATTAAATTGGATTTGCGAGTAAAAGAAATGTACGTGGAAAAACTGTGTCGATTATGTCAGCCGAATGAGTTTCGGAATCCTTTTAGTAAGGGGGATTAGCCGCGTCTCGCTAAGATTATTTCTGTATTAAAACACAGATTACGCCAAGTTATGAGCGAACACGTTTTTATTTTTTATTATGTTTATATTAATTCGTGTAAGATTAAAATATACAATCTTCTTACTCATATATAACATACTTAGGTAATAAAATATCAAATATGAAAATTGACATTTAGGCGATGGGCTGACAACCTGTCACTAATAGCAATATACAATACAGATCTATCTGCAATAACCCTCAAAACTTGTCAGACGTGGCGGAACGACCTTTGTTTAGGTCGTTTACGCTCTGCCTACCCCATTAGGGATAAAGGCGTGATTATACAGGGTGGCCCAAAGAGTGACGTCCAAAGACAAAAATCAGATTTCTTAGGTCGAGGGGTATCCAAATCACCCCCATGTATGTTCAGCGATTTTTAATGGTTTAGGAGTTATGAATTTTTTAAGTAATTTTCGAGGAAAATCGACCTGAGTGGCTTATTTATTTTTTATTATTTTTTGGGTTAAGTATTTTCACAAGGTTTTTCTTTTGATATTATCCTATTGAATGGTTCTAGTAACCATAAAAGTTTCAGCATCCTTGCTCTAATGTAAGTTAATTATTTTTTAATCGGAATTTAGAATTTTATGTCCGTGCTAGTCCGTTATGAATTTTTAACTTGAAATTAAAAATTGATTGAGGTAATCCCATAGCCTCAAACTAATTTTAAAAACTCCGCTGGACTCTTAAGTAACATTAACATCGAAAAAAAGTTGTACTTAAGGGGGCATTATCCACAGAAATCAGCCTTTAAAGGTGGGTAGAGGGAAAATTCCTAAGTTAGCAAATTGATTTAAAAAATAAAAAGGCAATGTTTTATCATTAATACTGAACAATTAAGTGAGGAAGTGTGTCAAATTATCGCAAAAATAAAATAATTTGATGTAAAATTAAACATTTCAATTTTTATTCAATTTATGATTTTTGTGGAATGTCCTACACTTTGTGGATTTGCTTACGATTTCTTTTTCGTGACGTGTTTAACAGGTAAATGTGTGGAAGAGATAGCAACTGTGAAACTTTTTGATGCGAAAAAGTAAGTTTTTTAACATTTAATTATTTTTTTTTAATTAAAAAATCCTTACAAATCTGACATTTTGTATTTTTCTGATACTTCTCACCTGCTACATGGCTATCGATACAGAAATCATAAGCAAATCCACAAAGTGAAGCATTTTCTTAGGACATTTCACTCAAACATCATAAATTTAATAAAAATTGTTTTTATTTTGATTTTACAACAAATTATTTAATTTTTCCGGTAACTTGACACACTTCCTAACTTAATTGTTCATCATTAATGATAAAACACTTACCTTTTATTTTTTAAATCAATTTGCAAACTTAGGAATTTTCCCTCTACCCACCTTTAAAGGCTGATTTCTGTGGATAATGCCCCCTTAAGTACAACTTTTTTTCGATGTTAATGTTACTTAAGAGTCCAGCGGAGTTTTTAAAATTAGTTTGAGGCTATGGGATTACCTTAATCAATTTTTTATTTCAAGTTAAAAATTTATAACGGTCTAGCACGGACTTAAAATTCTAAATTCCGATTAAAAAATAATTAACTTGCATTAGAGCAAGGATGCTGAAACTTTTATGGTTACTAGAACCATTCAATAGGATAATATCAAAAGAAAAACCTTGTGAAAATACTTAACCCAAAAAATAATAAAAAATAAATAAGCCACTCAGGTCGATTTTCCTCGAAAATTACTTAAAAAATTCATAACTCCTAAACCATTAAAAATCGCTGAACATACATGGGGGTGATTTGGATACCCCTCGACCTAAGAAATCTGATTTTTGTCTTTGGACGTCACTCTTTGGGCCACCCTGTATGTATGTAAATCTATTGTATTCAATGGCATGGCAAAATAAATTTGACTAACATTTGTTTATGTTAAAAAATACATTGATCTCTATTGTTTCTATTTTGTAGCGTTGCGTTTTAGCGTAGTGTTTTTCACGCACTAAGTAACAGCTTATTTCAATAATAAATTACTCCACAAAATTACATGTACGTAAATAGTGTAACGATGAAACGGTTGATGTTTATGGAATTTTAAACACAGTTTTTACTTGAGCCATCGATCATGGGAAATGTCAATAAAGTAGGCACAAAGGACCGATAGGGAGTTACAGGGAATCCATCATTTGTAACCTAATTGTGCGGCCATCACATTACTTATTACTAAACTAAAAACGTTCACAAATTTTAGAGTCTCATTTACTATAATTCCAAGCACCAGTTTTTGTATTTTAATTCCGTTAAATGCTTTTGTTGCGAAGTATTTAAAGTGTAAAAGCAAGCATAGGTACCTTCTTAGTTAGTACTTTTCAAAAAGTTTCAAAGATAATGATAGAATTGGCATGATAACCAATGTCAATATTAAAGAAGCTAAAAGTTACACTGCTGAATTCCGTGCGGCACCAAACTCCGAAGATCGTGGGTTCAAATCCTACCCATGTGTAACTTTTATAGCTTCATTATTTTTATGTTTAAAAAACATTTTAACACTGTGAGCGTCAATTTAAAAAAAAAACTTATTTAGGCGAAACCAATCCCAATCGATTAATCTTTTCTTGTCACTGTGGTTTTATAAACATTTACAAAAAAATATACTATCACTGTTTCAGTTTTATACACGACAAACAGAAATCCGCACACATCCGGAACATTTATTAAGTGCGAGTAGATTTTAATCCTCTGTCCAACTTATGTTTCTACAGTTATAATGGCATGTGCTTGCAACACAGGGGGCTCTGCTAATGCTCCTCGCACTGTGAACATGCTGTATATCAGGGCTCCTCAAACTTATGACCCCGCGTACCCCTGTTGAAGTTTCCATATGATAGCACGAACCCTTAACCAAAAAAAAGGAAATCTACCTGTAGAAGATGTTTTTGAAATTAAGTTAGCAAATACAGTTTCAAAAAGAAATGCAGAAAAGTGTTAATGTGATTGGTCTGCATGCTTCTTGTGGAAAATTAAGTCAATTTCAGGATAATATTGTAAAAAAAAACCAAAACAAAATTCTATTCGCGAACCCCCGATCGTCGATCGCGTACCCCAGTTTGAGAAACCCTGCGGTATATCAAGTGCACGAGGTTTGTTCACTCATTGTTGTGTAATTTGTTATCATAGCTTTACCTACTTGGGGAATAGAATAGCTCTACTAGGTAACTAACTATGGATTGTGAATATCTTTGACGTCAATATGTCAGATTTTAATCAATATATATTTTATAACCAACTATCATCGTTTTGGGAAGCTTGTGTGTTAATTTACACAAAATTATGCCAGTAGATCAGATCGTCCTTTCATATTAAAATGTTTTAGGCACTTCTACAGAACTATACTCAACTACTACCATCTATATCTAGGTACTTACACAGAATGGGGTCGAACGCCAAAACATGCGGCGGGTCACATATGCGGACCTTTGGAGAAATGCTGACTCTCAGCTCGCCGCCGCCGCGGGGGCAGATGGAAAAATATGTTATTCTCCGACATCCTTTCCTCACTGTTATTGGCCTATTTATTCTCAAATGGCTGGCTTTGACTGATACCGCGATTACATAGAGATTTTCGTTGTTGATTCTAACATAAAAAATATATTTTTATAACAAGTTAAATGTTAGAAACTCTTAATTTAAGTATACTGCACTAAACGTGGTATGATCTATAGAAACAGGTTAAGGGGTTTTTCCTGCATCAAAATGATTTCATCATAAGCGTCTAAGCGAGACGTTGACGGTACGTAGCACAAAGTGGTAGTGTTGATGGATTTTATGCAATTTTCAGTATCTGCGAGATGCAACGAGGGTGCTGGGCTCGGGGGATTAGGTTCGATCTTTCCCGCTGATAAATGACCACCATAGCTGATAGCTACTGGCTGACACTGCTTTATAAACAAACTTTCAATATATTTCATGGTCTAAATCTAAAACTTCGAAACGTAACATAAAGGCACTGTTCAAAATTACTTTCACAGAAAAGAATACTATTTAGCAATTAAACTTTTCAGAATAGTTTTTGTCCACAGTCTTAAGCAACGTGTCCTAATTAGAAGAAACTAAAGCCTCTCAAGCTGAGTTGAAAACTTTTTGCCGCTTTCAATTACCGTGGACCACGAATAGTGAGTAATGGCTGAGCTCGGTGTAGCTGTGTCAAAACGCATTACGGCCCGCATTAACTCTTTAACTAAGAACATTTTCAATCCATGGAGAAATAAATTTCAGAATCAAATATAGGATATATCTCTAGATATTTAATGCGTAGAATATAGATTGTAATTTTAGATTGTAATAAAAAAAATGATGATAGAAATTAAAAAGTTCTCAATCGAAAATAGGTACGTTGTTGATGGCATATATGGCAGTATCGATGAAGAGTCGACAAAATTGGCATAAATAGAGACGGTTAATATTTATTTATCTATCGTATGTCATTATTTGCTGCGAGGTCCAGTCTAGAGGACAGGTGCAGCAGCCGGTTTTTGTTGCACTCTTAGCACCGCCCGGGGTCATGTGTAGGGTTTTTAAGGTAGTTCCTACGGACGTGGAGCAACATCGACCAGTAACGACCACTATTAGAAACAGTGACCGAAACCGACGGCTTAACGTGTCCTCCAAAGCACGAAATCCGTTTTCTTCTAGATAATCAGGTGGATACAGCCTGCATTGTCCTAACCAAACTGGGGAAAATCTCACAAAGTAAATAAATAAATAGGCAAATATCAACTTTGTGTTCCCCCCCTGGGAATCGAACCCAGGGCCTCCGGATCGTGAGCCCATGGCTCAGACCACTAGACCACGGAGGCAGTTAATATTAATACTATTTTCATCAAGTGAATTTAGATGTTTTCTTTACTCTATTATTTACCTTAATATAAAATAACAATAATAATAACGTATTATTAAAAACATTTCTTTACTGAAATTTTATTTGTGAAATCCTTGAATTGATTATTTACAAATCAAACCTTGACGGGTATCCGGCGTCTGGAACTTGCGTCTCCCGCGGGAAATCACCGCCACAATTACTTCCAGCGCCACAGCCAATACTGCAGGCAAACCCGTAAACGTATCAACAATATTCAATCGTAGTACATTTTGTGCAACACAAACCTTTCAAGTATTATTTCCGCAAGTTCAAAACAAATTATTATCGGAGCGAATTGAAGGCATTAAGTATTTACGGCGCTGCTCAATTCTGTAAGTCGGTTTGTGATAATGCTATGAATATTCATCAGCTCTGGTGGTCCCGGAGGATGGAGCCCTTCCGAGCATAAGAGAGCGGCCAAGCTCGGGACCAGAGTTCCCAAACAATATGATATTATCGCGGCGTTTAAGCGCTCCTAATAAGATTTACCTCAATATTAATGCGCATCCCGCCGTCCATTATTCGGGGTATTATCTAAACACAGACTCTACACTTCGACGGGCCCGTTACAAGCATTTCACACAATACAGACTAAACATCCTGAAATTGGTGGCTTATTGTATACCTCCCCGATATCACGAAGTATTAATGTTCGGTTTGATGGTAACAAAAGCAATACCCTACTATTACAGAACAATCGTGTCGTCCAACCTTTAGCTCCACAAAAAGAGCAAGATGATAAATTGTTTTTCCGACCTCTTCAAAACACCGTCCTATTCTTTTAAATACTTCCGCTATTTTCCAAGTCGATGACGATGAGAGGGTGATTTTGGACTAAGTATAAATTAATATTGTAGCGTGTTGTTGGAAACGAAAATATTTACGTTGTTTTAGGAGTTCTATAAGTTGCTGTTACAAATTTATTTCCCCCATGCTTTCACCTTAGTTGATAGCATGCTACATCGAATACAATCATAAGAGGCATACTAAATTATGTATTAATTGTAAGCTAAAATTAAAATTGGATATTTGAATGTCTGGTTTTGTTTTTACCTCAGTGCGAAGTATAAAACATTTCAATGTTAGATATTTTACTGAATTTCACCAACCGATTTAGTTTACAATAGATACGTTTATTTGCCGATGGCAATCGAATGCGTGATTCCAATCCTAGGGCGGGTGAGCGCACACGCGCCGACACGGCCACTAAAAGCGAATCGCCGTAAACAAGAATTAGCTCCAAACCTGCATCGGCTGCAGTGCGCACTCCCCTTTATGGTGACATGATAAAACCTGCCGTTCACACCAGAATTCCGACGTGCTGTTCATGCTCCGGGAAAACTATTTTTATTATGATTCGAAAATAAAACTAAATCAAAAATTTATCGATAGGTGCACGACATTCGATTTGGGCTTATTTCGAGTCAAAATAACAGCGAGTTAAAATCAATGTACAACTGAAGCACGTATATCTTTCTCTCTCCCTAAAAAACAAAACATGTCGCTACGAAGTGCTACAGCTTTTCGTTACGCTACAGGCTTTCGTAGCGCGTAGCCGGCTCGTAGCGCGTAACCGGCGTAGTAGCTAGCTAACACACCGGCTGCCGCTTCCGTTTAAGTACGACTGAAGACTAGACGAAGAGTTTATAATAATGGACTCTACTTTTGCGCCCCAGCAGTCAAACCCGCGTATTTCCATGGAATAGATATTTTTGCACTACTGTTTTTGTGGTTAGGTAGAGAAAAATATTTTTCAAATAAATAGTAGTAAAGCTTTAACAAAAAAAACTTCTGTCCCATGGGTCGTTAACCTATTCCTATCGATATAGTTTTTGATCTGCCTCATCTTTCTATCAGGTGATCCTGGATTAAAATAATCCGATTATTTGATCAAACTAAGAACAATCTCAAGATAAACTATAATACACTTGATAATTTCAACTCTGTCCCCCGATTTTATTTCAACTTTGTTTACCAACAAAGTAACTTAGTACCTAGATATGTGTAGATACAACATTACATATAGGTAGGTATAGTAAAAAGATACAGGCGTGACTTCGCAGTGTGTCGTAAAGAAGAATTAGCGAGGCATTATGCTGACAACGTGTGGTACACGCGGGTGTTTAGTTCCCGGCCAGTGAGGAAGCCCTGGTGTAATTGTGGGATTCGCTGGTTGTCGATTTAGTTTCGCAATAATTGTATGGGTAATGAAATGCAGATATTTAGTTAATTATCATCATCATCAGCTCATATACGTCCCCAGGGTAGTGAATCAAACGCAGGAAAAAATATATATTTCTGCATAATCATGACATGATTGATGAAATCAGTTGGAACATTGACGTGCCTTCTATCCACCTGTCAGTCAGGCACATAACCATAAAAAAACATTAAATAACATGCACAAACTTTCTTGTAAACTGAAAACTCTTGATCAGGATTCAATCCACATAAAGTATTCACCTGATTAACTCGAACACTAGGGATTCAAATGAGCCGCGGTCATGATTCACATTGATGTATCACATGGGACCGCCCTTTTTAACCGACTGCAACAAAGCGAAATAAAAATAAAAGGAGAAGTTGCTAAAACGTCGCTGGGTCAGGGTCACCTTACATTTTACCAAAAGAGTCTTTTAATTGAACAACATTCTTGGGCTGCTAGTTGTAATTCCACCAATGCGGAACTTTCAGTTCATTTAGGGGCATGGAATTTAGGAAGCGGTGCGGCGCCGATGCACCGATTTTGTATTTAATTTACGTCTGCGCAGCGCAGCTTGATTTGAAGTTTCTATACAAACACGACGCACCGGCGCCCCACCTCTTCCTGTTTGCCATGCCCCATACACGCCAAAAGAACTTACAAGTAAGTAACCTATAAAAATGGTTGTCTTTACGAAAGCATACTACCCTAGTTTTCAAAGCGAGGTGAACAGGTATATACGGGATGAGCTCACTCCGTCGTCGTGTCTGTCGCTGCCACCTTTGACCTGAAAGCAATCCTATTCAAATTAAAAAATAAAAATCCTAGGACGCTGTTGTTTCATACAACACTACAGCCCCTTTGTCAACGTGTTTGACGAATTAATAAAGGAAGGCAGGCATGTGCCCATGTTCTAAAACAAAACGTGTGGCTGGCAGGGATTGCGTGCGGCTGCGATTGAAGTGGCCGATGCCGCGGTGCAGCAGTGCAGCGCGCCCGGTAAAGGCGTCAAAGGCTTTATTCACACCATCGACACGACGCCTGTCGCCCCGGCATGCGCCGCGTCGCGCGCAACCGGTTTAAAATAAAAACACTCGCGAACGTGGAAAAATAGCTTTCCGCGAATTTGTTTTGTGACTTAGGTATAGTATGTATTTATCCTTTTGATAGATTTTTAATTAGCTACTATTGACGAAACGTAAATAAATAAGGAAAGAAATAACCGGTTCTTGTTGGAACATCGGAGTGATTCTTTGACAAAGATACCTACTGGATTTGACAACAAGTTAACAGGATTTACATTACATCAAAAGTGGGAATAGAGTTTTGAATAAACATAACTTTTAATATATTTCATATTATGATCATACGTTTATATTTTACTCCTACAGGTAGGAGGTACTAAATCAAATTTATTTAAAAGACTGTCAAATTTATTTTCAACTAGGAAGGATAGACAAAGGTTCTATGACTACACATTGACACTGACCGTACCTTAATAGAAAATATTTTCCAGCGTCTGTTGTAAAAAAATCCCAAAACTCAATATGCACAGTTAACTTTCTTAAAGTTCTATAGAAACCAATTTATTACTTAAAGTTGAGACGCCGGAATCGCAAGCGTTCAGAGTGAAAGCTTAAAGTTTCAGTGAGGCAGTTACCCTTCCCCCCCCCTCCCCCCGCGATCAACGTGAATTACTCCCCGGAAGAAATCTCTAAGGGCTGAATGACGGATAAGGGAGGGTTTTATTGCCCGACGGTCTGCGGACGGTTTAAAAATCACCCCCCAATGTTAATAGGGGATAATGTTATTCAATAGCGAGTGCCCTTTGATTTAATTACTGATGCAAATACCGTGAAAAGTTGCGGTCAAAAGCAATCGAATTACTTCGCTTGACGTATCGACAGTTACTTTACCATGTTTACCAATTTAATTATTTATTTATTTTAGAAATGAAAATAGCAAGCCAGCAAATAGAAAGTGAAAAAAAATACTCAAACAACTTTGACTGTCAATTTTTTAAATATAATTTTTATGGAGCTACGTGATACTATCAGTGTTCATTCATGTTTTTACGAAAAAGAAAATACGGAGTCTAAAAGTGTCAGCAAGGTACACCCAAGGTCATAGGTTCAAATCCCACCTGAGTGAAATTCAAATCATTATTTTTATGTTAGTTTGATTAGGTGCCTATCATTTATCTAAAATTACTTACTAATTATTTATTAACTCAATAAGATATTTATTACTCTTTGTGCTTGTTTGCGCTTATTCTTTTAGTCACATAACTAATATCTTAATAATATTTTATTGTAAAGTCTCCGCATCGTCGTCTCCCAGTTTGAACATCACGGTGTATCGGAAACGTCAGCTGTTGTGACGTCAGCACTCGCTAGCGACGACCTTGAAATTAACAGTAATATTCTAAAATACCGAGAGTTTGCTGTAAGTATAAAACTATATATATAGCTGTAAAAAGAAAAACTATACTACCCCATTCATTTTTAATAGATATTTTTACCGTACAAAGACGTTATAAGTACTATGGCAAAAATTATCGCTTAAAAATGACGTGTAAAGTAAAACGTGGTAAAGTAAAGTGGGAAGTTATAATTTGATGTTAACTACCGCTTCGGCATTCCGAAGGTCGCAGATTCAAATACTGCACGTGCCGAATTTTCAATTTACTTCTTTTCATATTTATGAAATAAATAAAATAGCACTATGAGTGCAAAAATCTTCCAAAATAAGTAAAAATGGTTATTAACGGCCTGTAGATGTAGAATTTAATACCCAAATTCAGAAAATACACTGTTACGTTATACAAGGTGTTTACCTGTGCGGAGCGTACGTACGTACAGGTGACATGTTTGTCGTTAGCGGTACATTAGATGCTAACAATTACATTTGGAGCGCACAGTTTGGCGCGCGCCCAGCGAGCAACGTACTCACGATTATTTTCAAATACTTATTTCTATTTTACTAGTTGTTTTATCTCACAACTGCCGCTTTGCCATACTTGGCTGTGTAAGGCCCGTATTTATGATCAGCACTTGAGACTGACAGCGAGTTCAAGTGCGTATCAGAAATGTCATTTCAGTACAAAATGACCTGTCAAATCCATACTTAATATTGCTCTCAATCTTGAGATCGCTTTATAAATACGAGCCTAAATGTACCTACACGCATATTGCCTTAGTGAGCGTGAGTTCGCCCTAATAAATCAGTAATGGCGCACACAAAACGCCTGTCCGTGCGTTTATCTACAAGTATGGCCGAGCGGCAGTCGTGAGATAAAAATACTATACTATTCTTTCGCCATTCATGACGCGTGAGTTTATAGTCCATTTAGGGAGTAGTGAATCGATATCACCGACCGTATTTATTTATGGTGTAAAAGAGAAAATCCCTGTTCAAAAATCCTTCCTTTATCGCGTTTTCATCTGACGTAATCTAGCTAGATGAATATTTCAGGAACCTTGCAAAAAGATTATGTCTGCTGTCAGAACGAGTTGCTTAACTCCGTCTGGCTTTCGTGTTTTTGGGTGATAAGTAGGATGCATATTTATTTATAAAAAATATTAAAAAGTAGTAAAATTGCTATAAAGCTGACATCGAAATGAAAATAGTTATTAAAAGAACGACAAAGCAAACGCCGCCGATTCCAAATAACTCGGGATAAGGACAGCTTACCCCAGCAATGAACGAGCTAGGCCCGCGACACACGAAAATTTCAACGGCTGAATTATTCGGTATTCCGCGATACATCTAAATGCAAAATACCAATTCACTAATGTTTTATTTTTAGGTACGGTACAGTACAGAGTATTCACGCGTAACTTTCCATAGGTGAATTTGACACTTAAACTGAGGTTAAAACCTCAACTAGCTTTTGTGTTCTGTCGATATGATGCAAATATTTGTTCGAAAGGTTGGAAAAGCGACATTGTCTTAAACAAAGCGATGTTGCTGTGCGGGAGAGGAGAGGAAATAATTTAGTTCTTTGTGTTCGCAATATCGAGCTGCGGCTGCGGCTGGCGGCCATCGCGATATTAATCGACGCAAAGCTGATTATGCACGCTCTAGCGTTGACTTTCCAGTTTCTATTTCACTTCGGCTCTCCTCCTCTTATTGACAACATTTTATAAAACGATTCATAAAACTGATATTTTTCTTTAAGATTTGGGTCATATTCATTATGAGTGACATTTCTTTGACATCGTTTGTTTTGTTAAACTTAAAAGAGTTCTGTCACTGCCAGTCCAGCATAGAAACATCATAAAAAACAACATTGAAATATATTCCACATGCACATCAAATACAGACAATTCGATCGCTGCGTAAATGGCAATTGTCGAATTGTGATCCGCGTGTCGGCATTTATTGCATAGCACGTCTGTAATTTGCATACGTTTGAATACTAAGTACCGCCACGTCACGGCTTCAAGCCACTTTAATTGAATAGTTCGATTTATGCTTATTGGTTTATCTCTGTATCATTCCGCTGGTAAACTGAACATATGCGAAATACGTTATTCTTTTGAAGTGGTTGCAACTCGTTTAGATATTACCCGAGATAGGAAAGGTTGCAACGTCTCGAGCTGACTAAAGATAGCGGGAGGCGGGTAGCGTGCTGTCATACCACAAACCCAGAGAAGGTAATAAGTTATTTATAAGCAGTCGCCTTCAAGCGGACTGTAGTTGCATACTGCGACGTGCTCTAAACAAATTGCAGGGTCGCATAACGGCTTACATTTGACTATCTCAGGAGGCTTTACGTCTGCATCTGTTTTCGTGTTCATATTTTGCGAAACAAAAAGAAAACTGTCCGGTTGAAAATTTAAAGTGTAAAATATGAAGCCCGGAGTGAAGTGAGAGGTGATATTGAAACTGGCGGGATGCTTAGTATGCATTGTGCGGCGCGACGTGTACCGATCGGCCGCCGGGATCGCCGCACCCGTGCGGGCACGGAGCTACAATTGTTTTCTGACGACGTGTATCATTCCTTCAAATCATTGCACGGTGTAAGCATCATCGTAAATCTCAATACAACTTTTTTGTCGGGAGACACGTGTGATATATTGGTATCATTTGCGTTATGTGGCAGACTCAATTCGGGGAACTCGTACGATTCACAAATAGCGTCTTTAGTATTCATGGAGCCGGTTGAGAGATCGTGTCAAATTTGCAATTTTGTTTCATTAAGGGTTCAGATTTGGGGGTAAGTGTGATGGGGTGTTGGTGTTGGTGGTGATGTGAGAAGTGCGCCGCGCGCCGGTGTATAGCCTCCATCAATCACCGCGAGTGAGCTCGGACTGGGGCAAGCTACGGACACGTGTAGTGCGACAATTTGTCAAATTTCGTGTTTGACTTTATATGATTTTTTTCTACCATTTTGAACGTGCTGGAATCTTAATAGATTATGTAACAGAACGCAGTTGTTAAACCGCGTAAAAGTTTATTATTTTGACGTCAAAGATAAATATGTTGTCTGTGAAAATATGGATAAGTACTGTGCCTCAGTATTTGAAAAGTATTTGTTTACTTCATATAACTTTGAAAAATTAATGATTTACTTAAAATAAATTTATTTTTAAAAATCCTTTAGATTACATTAGATTAGATTAGATTTCTTTATTTCACATTATCAATTTCATAATTACATTGCAATAATAATAAAAATGTCAGAGAATAATATGATCGTCACTTTGGTAACTACTTATTTTTATTGCTATCTTTATCTAATATTTTTTAATATTAATATAATCAATTTACGTTTTTATTTATTAATAAAAAAAAAGAATAGACGCGAGGCAGATAGCTAAAAGTTTTCATTGTGGAAGTATCAGCTGGAACAAAAGAGCAGTTACATTGGCTTCGCGATTTGGCCCTCTACGCCGTAGTAGTGCTACGCGAATCGTAGCAGTGCTACGATGCATTCTTTAACAGTACTTAGGTACATACTTTTTTATTTTTTCTATATAATCTTGGTCAACAATAACACTTGAAAGAACCACAATAAACTTAAACATTAGGTAATACCTACACGTTTTCAAAGAGAGCTAATTTTCTTTTAATGTATAGGGATAAAGGCATGCCTGATTTATGTATGTATTATTTGTATAGGACGTAATAAAATGGATTAAAACATAGGTAGGTGTGTTCGTTTTTTTTATTCTTAACTACCGTTAATAGGGAAATTGATTCCCATAGTTCATACTAAACTATAATTATGTGAACCCAATAAAATAATCTAAATATTTTTAAAGTTTTTCAAAAATATCTACGTTTTCATTATAATATACTCAACAACTGTAACAAGAATTAAAACATATTATTTCCACGTTCAATTCTCCTGATCGTGTTTTCATAGCACCTATTATTGCAGTATAATATCAAGAGAGTTTACCCTGCACACTAGCGCCATTTGTTAAATAATCAATCGAAAAAAATATGCGCAACCTATCGAAATTTTAAATTTATCAAAACAGTGTGCAATGATTGAGAAACATAGAGTAGTTTAATAAATCTAATACGTGTAATAAATCATTTACTTAATACCGTTTCAATTTAATCTAACAAACTAAATAATCTTAAGAACCGTTTCAAGTGAAAAAAAAACAGAATATCGAATATTCTTTTCACAAAGCGGCGCAAGTGTGCGTGCTAAACCCCCTAAAAGGGGAACAGCAACAGCTGTAGTAAGGGAGTTTTAATTATCAGTGACGACGCCTTCAGCGGGGAATTACTTCCCATAAACCATTCCCGGGCAGAACAAACGATTTAGTAGCCGCTTATTACAATAACGCTGTTGCAGGGAAATACACGCTAAATTAATGGCTGGAGTACAAAAATTAAAAATAATGTTCTTTTAGTTGTGTAGTTCAAGGTTTTGAAAATTCTCATTTGTATAGTAGACTTTCGGAGATATTTTGGGAGTTTCTTTTAACTTAGCCGGGTGCAGATATTTGTTAAAGGATCATAATATTTTAATACAAATATTAAATTGAATTATTTAATATTTTCCTTCCATTTTTAGCTGGAGTACTCCCGTATTTACTGAACTGAGCTGCTTCATGTTCTTGGTATACTGTAAAAGGTGGCAGAGGGACCTGGAAGGACTCCTTTACACTGAAATTCAGTATTAAACAACACTACAAACTGCACATTCTTATCTTAGGCCCGTATTTATAATCAGCTCTCAAGAGTGACAGCGAGTTTGAGTTCGTATCAGAAATGTCATTTCAGTACAAAACGACCTGTCAAATCTATACTTAATATTGCTCTCAATCTTGAGATCGCTTTATAAATACGAGCCTTAAATCTCCTCATCTTGTCATAAACAAAACGTGGTTTGGTTATAAGCAGGTACGTAGAGCTAACCTTACTATTATTAATTTATTAAATCTCAATTTTGTAAAGTAACTGTCGAAACGTCAAGCGAAGTAATTCGATTGCTTTTGACCGCAACTTTTCACGGTATTTGCAACAGTAATTAAATCAATGGGCACTCGCTATTGAATAACATTATCCCCTATTAACATTCGGGGGTGATTTTTAAACCGTCCGCAGAGCGTCGGGCAATAAAACCCTCCCTTATCCGTCATTCAGCCCTTAGAGATTTCTTCCGGAGAGTAATTCACGTTGATCGCGGGGGGGGGGGGGGGGGAGTAACTGCCTCACTGAAACTTTAAGCTTTCACTCTGAACGCTTGCAATTCCGGCGTCTCAACTTTAAGTAATAAATTGGACTCAATGGAAATTTAAGAAAGTTTATGGTGCATCTGAAGTTTGAAAAGTTGTATGTATACGTACATAATTTTGTAAAGATACCAATAAACTACAAGATAAACGTTTCACAGAACACCCCGGCCGTATATCGACTATATTATTTATGATAGTTGTTTGCAATTTTGCAGTCTACAGAAATACCAAAATTTATTTGATAAAGCCTATTTTAAAAATTCTTCTCATTTAGGTAAAAAAAAAGAGCAAGTTTGTTGCTATTTTCGCGAGTATTTTTAAACCCCGTGACAGGCGCCGGCGGCTGGTGACGGCGCGAACTATCGACACGGTGGTGTGAATACAGCCTTTGACGCCTTTACCGGCTGCGCTCCACAGGTCACTTCAATTCCAGTCACACGCAATACCATGGGTAAAAAAATGTGTTGATATCATATTTTGCTTTATGAATTTATGAACCTACACAATAATGAACATGGGTTGAAATTTATCAAAAATATTCCATGTTATCATTATTATTCTAACGGCAGACATGGAATAATTTGGATTACAAAACTAACCAAATTATTTTTCATTGTTTTTAAAATCACGGTCGCGTGTGTTTTTATTGCCCAACTCGAAGGCGCGGCGGCAGGCGTCGTGACGATGGTATGAATAAGGCTTTTGACGCCTTTACCGGGCGCGCTGCACCGCTGCACCGCTGCACCGCGGCACCAGCCACTTCAATCGCAGCCGCACGCAATCCCTGCCAGCCACACGTTTTGTTTTAGAACACGTGCACATGCCTGCCTCTCTCCCTTTATTAATTCGTCAAACACGTTGACAAAGGGGCACTCGTGTTGTATGAAACAACAGCATGGTTTTTGCAGTGTTCTTTTAGAATTCATTTGCTCTCGACCCTAGTCCAGGCTAGAGATAGCGAGTTCGCCCCGTAGATGCCATTTCACTATCCCTAAAGAATATTTTTGTTCTTTAAATTGATGTGAATGTAAAACTAAAAGTATGTATAGGTTAAAGGTATTACCTAAATAAACGAGAGTGTCTAGTAATTCTTTTTGTCTTAATAAGGGGATATTTAACATTCGGTGCAGCATGCTATTGCCCCAAGCGACTTGTTTGTTAGGAAAAAAGGGCGCTCCCTAGTGATACATCAGCGTGAAACATGGCAGAGTCTCAATTAGGGCACCATGTCGGACAAGATGCTGTCTGCTGTCTTTGAATAATAAAAATTAAAAACCGGCCGTATTTCAGTAAACAGTTAACAATCGGGATGAATTCAAATTCCAGCATTTATCATCAAAACTATTTTATTGGTCAAATTAAGAATCTACCTATGTTTAAGTTTACAGAATTCAGTTTGAAGGATGAAAAATGTATTCATAACAAAATTATCTTATCTTGCAGAATCGTAGAACGCTTGACTGTAAAACCCGCGAATCAAAATAGCTTTCCCTTTATTTTGACTGCCCTTTATAGCTTGTGAGAGTCATATTAAAAATAGTGTTCCTGGCGCATGAATAGCGCGTCGGTTTTCTGGTGTGAACGGCAGGTTTTATCATGTCACCATAAAGGGGAGTGCGCACTGCAGCCGATGCAGGTTTGAAACTAATTCTTGTTTACGGCGATTCGCTTTTAGTGGCCGTGTCGAGTGAGCCCTAGGATTGGAATCACGCGTTCGATCGTCCCGACTAATATACGTACCAATGTACCTATATGCAAACTAAATCTGTTAGTGCTTTTCTAAAACAATACAATATGGGTACAACAGCTGGTAGATAATATTTTACAACAATTATTTTTTAATTATACAGGGTGTTAATTTATTTGCGTGCCATAGCTTAAGGGGTGTTTCAGTAACGTATAAGGAGCCCATAAAAAATAAAAAATAAAATCCATCTCAAAAAATCAAATAACCAAAAGCCGGTATTTTTTATTATTCCAAGAGCTGCGCCTACCTCTCGTGCTATAACCGAGCGACCAATGCCATCGACCAATGATAGCGACTCGCGCGTCGCGCGGTATTGGTTATAGCACGAGAGGTAGGCGCAGCACCGGGAATCCTCATAAATACCTACCGACTTTTGTTTTTTTGAGTTTGATTTTTTTTCATGGGCTCCTTTAACGTTTCTGAAACACCACCTAAGCTATGGCACGCAATCAAATTAGCACCCTGTATAAGATAACAATTAGATTACAATTAGTCAACGATTCTATGGTCATCTAAATTAAGGAACTTGAATTTGGAATTGAACAACGAAAATATTGTCATTTTCAAAAACATGATATAATATTAATTTATAGTCCTCAAATCACCCTCTTACTGCGGTGCCGGTCGTCGACTTGGAAAATAGCGGAAGTATTTAAAAGAATAAGACGGTGTTTTGAAGAGGTCGGAAAAACAATTTATCATCTTGCTCTTTTTGTGGAGCTAAAGGTTGGACGACACGATTGTTCTGTAATAGTAGGGTTTTGCTTTTGTTACCATCAAACCGAACATTAATACTTCGTGATATCGGGGTGGTATACAATAAGCCACCAATTTCAGGATGTTTAGTCTGTATTGTGTGAAATGCTTGTAACGGGTCCGTCGAAGTGTAGAGTCTGTGTTTAGATAATACCCCGAATAATGGACGGCGGGATGCGCATTAATATTTAGGTAAATCTTATTAGAAGCGCTTAAACGCCGCGATAATATCATATTGTTTGGGAGCTCTGGTCCCGCGCTCGGTCGCTCTCTTATGCTCGGAAGGGCTCCATCCTCCGGGACCACCAGACCTGATGAATATTCAAAGCATTATCGCAAACCGACTTACAGAATTGAGCAGCGCCGGAAATACCTAATGCCTTCCATTCGCTCTGATGAGTGCAATTTATTTTATTTTCCGTTTTCATTATCCCAACATTTTTGAGAAACATTTGTATTACCAACATAACATTATTGAAATATCATTGATATTTGTAAAGTTTTCCTGCAGTATTGGCGGTGGCGCTGGAAGTAATTGTGGCGGTGATTTCCCGCGGGAGACGCAAGTTCCAGACGTCGGATAACCTGCGCCGTCAATGTATGATTTGTAAATAAATCAAAACATGGATTTAGCGTGTAAATACTGATTATTTTTAGAGATTCTACTTATAACATAAAAATTACATAGTGGCAGAAACTTGTATTATAAAATTTAAAATACCTTCTAAAAAAAGAAGTTGGCTAAGAAACGCAAGTCTAACAAATCTAAATGCATGCATGAGTGTTGTAGATTAATTGTCTTTACCTACTTCATTCAGATGATTTATTCCAATAAGTACCTATATCTGTGCAAATCAAGGGTCCAAATAAACATTTCATAAAATGATTTTTCCGCGTCAAAAGTGTCACAAAGTGTTGTTAATTCCAGCTTATATCGCCAACAAGTTACACGCCACGTCACACCACGACCAGCCTGATACCGGAATGATGGATAAGCATCACCCCATGCACAGCATAATAATATATGAACCATGATTGAGTATGACATGCTAATGTTTACAAGTTTTTTTAACGTATCTGATTTGTATTTAAGTTATTTTTTATATAATAGAATTTTGTTTTGAATATGAAAGGATACTTACATTAAAAACAAATGTCAAACTATTTTAGTGAAACACACTTCTACGCAAAACAATGGATGGATCCCTCGTAAAAGGCACACGTCAAGTCGACCAATCAATAAAGAACCCTGACATCATAAAGAAATGGCTGTAGCAATGAAATTATATTTAAAAAACAAAAGCGGATAGCAAAAATCGAAACTGCTGAAGTTCTTTCATAACTGGTTGTGCAGCAGTTTGAGAAAAGATTAAAAAGGCGCCGTTTGTCGACGATATAACGCGATCAATCATGCGTATAATAGGCCACGTCCCCTCACACACGTACTTAAATAATTTGTCAAGAGGACTTCGCTGGAAGGGCCGACGTTTCAGATACTCGTTATTAATAGTAGCACTTTTTTATAAAAATTTAAAAAAAAACAAGGCTGTTATTTCACCTCATAGGATAGTAAGCAAAACATTATCCCCTATTTCTATCTAATGTTTATTTTACAGATAAATGAGATGTACCAGTAGGTAGGTTCTCTTCACCCCGTCATAAGGCTTCCGTCGATAATCCTGGCTGAATAGTGACCACTTACAAAAATTGCTTGATTGACTCTCTAAACAGGTAATTGACTTCCGCTTTTTAACGCGGAAGTATCCTTTTCTAATTTAAATTTAGAAAAGGTGGTGATGGCTTTTCACAAATTCTCTTAAATAGTTGGAACATATATTCAGCTAAAATTGAATCGTTCTACATTCTAGCTCGTAGATCAAGCACGCGCTAGCACGAAACCATTACACTTTGTTGACACCAACGAATGCCCTTTTACATATTCACCCCGAGCACACAAAGATTGAGCCGTGAAATTGAAAATGGTTTCTATGAACAAAAATTTATTCCGCACACGCCCTGGGCATCGGCAGTGTTACATCCAGCCAGACATCCAAAATAATCCAGATATTTTTGTTTCATGATACCACACTTCTTTTATGGCTCGTCTCTCTATCAGACGGACGCCTCTCATTTTGTTTAAGAGTCAGTAGATGTCTGGACGTACGACCCCAATTTGGACTTACGGAGGCAGTTTTTTCTTTACGATATGATCTGTTGAAAGATATTTACTTTTTTGGCAGTCACAAATAGTCAAATATTCACAAAATTGTGTTGCGTACTTCTACATAATACCTGCTTTTATAGGTGCGTCTGTTACCTGGTACGTCGTAAAATAAGCATATATACACAAAAAATCATGCCGTGTAGAAGATTTTCTAACTTTAAACTGAAAAATCTTATCCTATCTTATTTCTCTGTGCTGGCTGGCCAGGTGGAATGAAAATTTTCTTAGTTAAAGAGTTAATGCGGGCTCTAATGCGTTTTGACACAGCTACACCGAGCTCAGCCATTACTCACTATTCGTGGTCCACGGTAATTAAAAGCGGCAAAAAGTCTACAACTCATTTCGAAGTAGTGTTTCTTCTAATTTAAGACTTATTTATGACTTTGGACACGACTTGATTTAATAATTAAAAATTTTGTGTAGGTTTTAACGACTTAAAATTAAAGCGTTTTGTACACTTGCTCTAGAATACAAAAATCTATTTAAAAAAATATCTATATGAAAGAAAAAACAACGTATCGTAAGAGAAACTGTATAAAATAAGAATTTCAGAATGACAACTAACTAGTTATGTTTGTACCTTTCTAGGAAGTAGATCTTTGAAGAGTTATAATTAATTTAAACGTAATTTTTTTGACTAATACCTAATGTAATCAAATACGCTAGAAGTTTAAAAATGTATAATGCTTACTGTCATACTTTTATAGAAAAAAGATAGTGTAACAGCTTTATAAAATCCATTTGGTTGCAACTCAGCAACAAAGTCAGTTGGTACTGGTAGCTATCAGCTATGGTAGTTATTTATCAGCGACTCGGGCGTTGAGCTGTTTACCCGGTAAGATTGTAAGTATTGGGGAAAGATTGAACCTAATCCCCCGAGCCCGGCACCCTCGCTGCATCTCGCAGATACTGAAAATTGCATAAAATCCATCAACACTACCACTTTGTGCTCCGTGCCGTCAACGTCTCGCTTAGCCGCTTATGATGAAATCATTTTGATGCAGGAAAAATCTGTAAAAGTAGTGACTACAGCAACTGCAGTCAGCTAAAGTTTTTTGACTTTGAGATTAACTAAAAAAATTCTTTTAGGATTAAGGCCTGGCCATGGCAAATTGTATTGAGGCGCGATACAATTTCGCGCGATGCAAGCGAGAAAACAAAACCCGGACATCTCTTACAATATGTAACAAGATCTATGATACAGGATCACGAAATGTCTTGTATTATTAAATCTCTGAAAGATAACTGCAAAAGGGCTTACACAGTATCAGTCAAAGCAAGCAATCTTAACACTGTTCAATTCGAGAAAAATAGGCCAATAACATTGAAGGGGGGGGATCCTCTGAGAATAACATATTTTTCCTTCTGCCCCCGCGGCAGATCCAGAGTCAGCACTTCAGACGAAGGTTGCGCTACGCATATGGGACTGTTTGACCCCCATACCAGACGCACATGTTATTTTATAGGAAATTAAATGCCAATAAATAAACGACATTTAGTTCAAGTAAATGAATTAAAGCTAAAAGAAATCTTGTTTTGAAATACTGATTTCATTTCTTTTGTTTCGTGATTTTTTTTTAATCATTTTTCTGTCAAAAGATCATGTCATTTAAATATGACCTGTCTTTATTCTGGATAAAATAATCTTACAATAAATTTGAGTCCGAATTATTTATTTGAAGATTAGTCCTATTTGCGAGAATTTTAAATTGCTTATGTAAGGAGATGTAACTAAAACCAAAATTACCTAAAACTGTAAACTAACATCGTGCACTTGATACAGCGTGTTCACACCGAGACGAGTGGCATTAGCGGAGCCCCCTGTGCCACAAACACACTCCGAACATCATAACTGCCGAAACAGAAGTTGGACACAGGATTAAATCGACTCGTACATATTATTTAAACCAAAGTTGCAGGAATACACAATTTATTCAGGAACATTGACACTACTCTTACTATATCAGCTACTACTTTTGGCACACCCATTACAATTCAAATTCTTTTCTTGAGCTTATTAGTCCCGTATTTATAATCAGCTCTCAAGAGTGACAGCGAGTTTGAGTTTGTATCAGAAATGTCATTTCAGTACAAAACGATCTGTCAAATCCATATTTAATATTGCTCTCAATCTTGAGGTCGCTTTATAAATACGAGCCTGGTATTTTGTTATGTGGATATGAAACAATGGGCAACCTGCCTGGCAATATAAAAATATAATTTTTGTAACATTCTGAATCCAATTGCCGTAGATTTGACAACGCAGTAAATAAGTTAACGTCCCGCGATTCAGTTTGCTAATTCAGAACAAAAGGCATAACAGCAATATGACATCCCAAACGCAAACATCATGTAAAAGTCAAACACGAAATATGACAAATTGTCGCTCTACACGTGTCCGTAGTTCGCCCCAGTCCGAGCTCACTCGCGGTGATTGATGGAGGCTCGCTCCTCACATCACCACCAACACCAACACCCCATCACACTTACCCCAAATCTGAACCCTTAATGAAACAAAATTGCAAATGTGACACGATCTCTCAACCGGCTCCATGAATACTAAAGACGCTATTTGTGAATCGTACGAGTTCCCCGAATTGAGTCTGCCACATAACGCAAATGATACCAATATATCACACGTGTCTCACGACAAAAAAGTTGCATTAAGATTTAGGACGGTGCTTACACCGTGCGATGCGACGATAAATCATGGAAATTGATTTGAAGGAATGATACACGTCGTCAGAAAACAATTGTAGCTCCGTGCCCGCACGGGTGCGGCGATCCCGGCGGCCGATCGGTACACGTCGCGCCGCACAATGCATACTAAGCATCCCGCCAGTTTCAATATCACCTCTCACTTCACTCCGGGCTTCATATTTTACACTTTAAATTTTCAACCGGACAGTTTTCTTTTTGTTTCGCAAAATATGAACACGAAAATCAGATGCAGACGTAAAGCCTCCTGAGATAGTCAAATGTAAGCCGGTATGCGACCCTGCAATTTGTTTAGAGCACGTCGCAGTATGCAACTACAGTCCGCTTGAAGGCGACTGCTTATAAATAACTTATTACCTTCTCTGGGTTTGTGGTATGACAGCACGCTACCCGTCTCCCGCTATCTTTAGTCAGCTCGAGACGTTGCAACCTTTCCTATCTCGGGTAATATCTAAACGAGTTGCAACCACTTCAAAAGAATAACGTATTTCGCATATGTTCAGTTTAGCGGAATGATACGGAGATAAACCAATAAGCATAAATCGAACTATTCAATTAAAGTGGCTTGAAGCCGTGACGTGGCGGTACTTAGTATTCAAACGTATGCAAATTACAGACGTGCTATGCAATAAATGCCGACACGCGGATCACAATTCGACAATTGCCATTTACGCAGCGATCGAATTGTCTGTATTTCATGTGTAGGTACACGCTATGCGGAACCAGCTATTTTGCATGTCATTTAGTGCTATAATCTATCATTAATTTAACAGTACTACGAAATAGACTAAATATGTAAAAGTAGTACTGTTTCATACAGTTTGAGCTTCCGAAAAGGGTGAGTATGTGATGTGGGTACAGAAAGCAATGGGTATTGTCGAGGCGTGCTCGGCCTGGGGCGAACTACGGACACGTGTAGAGCGACAATTTGTCATATTTCGTGTTTGACTTTTACATGATGTTTGCGTTTGGGATGTCATATTGCTGTTATGCCTTTTGTTCTGAATTAGCAAACTGAATCGCGGGACGTTAACTTATTTACTGCGTTGTCAAATCTACGGCAATTGGATTCAGAATGTTACAAAAATTATATTTTTATATTGCCAGGCAGGTTGCCCATTGTTTCATATCCACATAACAAAATACCAGGCTCGTATTTATAAAGCGACCTCAAGATTGAGAGCAATATTAAATATGGATTTGACAGATCGTTTTGTACTGAAATGACATTTCTGATACAAACTCAAACTCGCTGTCACTCTTGAGAGCTGATTATAAATACGGGACTAATAAGCTCAAGAAAAGAATTTGAATTGTAATGGGTGT
This sequence comes from Scrobipalpa atriplicella, assembly GCA_029255725.1. Classification (NCBI taxonomy): domain Eukaryota; kingdom Metazoa; phylum Arthropoda; class Insecta; order Lepidoptera; family Gelechiidae; genus Scrobipalpa; species Scrobipalpa atriplicella. The sequence continues at coordinate 31,430 of JARACY010003311.1, forward strand.
GCCAAAAGTAGTAGCTGATATAGTAAGAGTAGTGTCAATGTTCCTGAATAAATTGTGTATTCCTGCAACTTTGGTTTAAATAATATGTACGAGTCGATTTAATCCTGTGTCCAACTTCTGTTTCGGCAGTTATGATGTTCGGAGTGTGTTTGTGGCACAGGGGGCTCCGCTAATGCCACTCGTCTCGGTGTGAACACGCTGTATCAAGTGCACGATGTTAGTTTACAGTTTTAGGTAATTTTGGTTTTAGTTACATCTCCTTACATAAGCAATTTAAAATTCTCGCAAATAGGACTAATCTTCAAATAAATAATTCGGACTCAAATTTATTGTAAGATTATTTTATCCAGAATAAAGACAGGTCATATTTAAATGACATGATCTTTTGACAGAAAAATGATTAAAAAAAAATCACGAAACAAAAGAAATGAAATCAGTATTTCAAAACAAGATTTCTTTTAGCTTTAATTCATTTACTTGAACTAAATGTCGTTTATTTATTGGCATTTAATTTCCTATAAAATAACATGTGCGTCTGGTATGGGGGTCAAACAGTCCCATATGCGTAGCGCAACCTTCGTCTGAAGTGCTGACTCTGGATCTGCCGCGGGGGCAGAAGGAAAAATATGTTATTCTCAGAGGATCCCCCCCCTTCAATGTTATTGGCCTATTTTTCTCGAATTGAACAGTGTTAAGATTGCTTGCTTTGACTGATACTGTGTAAGCCCTTTTGCAGTTATCTTTCAGAGATTTAATAATACAAGACATTTCGTGATCCTGTATCATAGATCTTGTTACATATTGTAAGAGATGTCCGGGTTTTGTTTTCTCGCTTGCATCGCGCGAAATTGTATCGCGCCTCAATACAATTTGCCATGGCCAGGCCTTAATCCTAAAAGAATTTTTTTAGTTAATCTCAAAGTCAAAAAACTTTAGCTGACTGCAGTTGCTGTAGTCACTACTTTTACAGATTTTTCCTGCATCAAAATGATTTCATCATAAGCGGCTAAGCGAGACGTTGACGGCACGGAGCACAAAGTGGTAGTGTTGATGGATTTTATGCAATTTTCAGTATCTGCGAGATGCAGCGAGGGTGCCGGGCTCGGGGGATTAGGTTCAATCTTTCCCCAATACTTACAATCTTACCGGGTAAACAGCTCAACGCCCGAGTCGCTGATAAATAACTACCATAGCTGATAGCTACCAGTACCAACTGACTTTGTTGCTGAGTTGCAACCAAATGGATTTTATAAAGCTGTTACACTATCTTTTTTCTATAAAAGTATGACAGTAAGCATTATACATTTTTAAACTTCTAGCGTATTTGATTACATTAGGTATTAGTCAAAAAAATTACGTTTAAATTAATTATAACTCTTCAAAGATCTACTTCCTAGAAAGGTACAAACATAACTAGTTAGTTGTCATTCTGAAATTCTTATTTTATACAGTTTCTCTTACGATACGTTGTTTTTTCTTTCATATAGATATTTTTTTAAATAGATTTTTGTATTCTAGAGCAAGTGTACAAAACGCTTTAATTTTAAGTCGTTAAAACCTACACAAAATTTTTAATTATTAAATCAAGTCGTGTCCAAAGTCATAAATAAGTCTTAAATTAGAAGAAACACTACTTCGAATGAGTTGTAGACTTTTTGCCGCTTTTAATTACCGTGGACCACGAATAGTGAGTAATGGCTGAGCTCGGTGTAGCTGTGTCAAAACGCATTAGAGCCCGCATTAACTCTTTAACTAAGAAAATTTTCATTCCACCTGGCCAGCCAGCACAGAGAAATAAGATAGGATAAGATTTTTCAGTTTAAAGTTAGAAAATCTTCTACACGGCATGATTTTTTGTGTATATATGCTTATTTTACGACGTACCAGGTAACAGACGCACCTATAAAAGCAGGTATTATGTAGAAGTACGCAACACAATTTTGTGAATATTTGACTATTTGTGACTGCCAAAAAAGTAAATATCTTTCAACAGATCATATCGTAAAGAAAAAACTGCCTCCGTAAGTCCAAATTGGGGTCGTACGTCCAGACATCTACTGACTCTTAAACAAATGAGAGGCGTCCGTCTGATAGAGAGACGAGCCATAAAAGAAGTGTGGTATCATGAAACAAAAATATCTGGATTATTTTGGATGTCTGGCTGGATGTAACACTGCCGATGCCCAGGGCGTGTGCGGAATAAATTTTTGTTCATAGAAACCATTTTCAATTTCACGGCTCAATCTTTGTGTGCTCGGGGTGAATATGTAAAAGGGCATTCGTTGGTGTCAACAAAGTGTAATGGTTTCGTGCTAGCGCGTGCTTGATCTACGAGCTAGAATGTAGAACGATTCAATTTTAGCTGAATATATGTTCCAACTATTTAAGAGAATTTGTGAAAAGCCATCACCACCTTTTCTAAATTTAAATTAGAAAAGGATACTTCCGCGTTAAAAAGCGGAAGTCAATTACCTGTTTAGAGAGTCAATCAAGCAATTTTTGTAAGTGGTCACTATTCAGCCAGGATTATCGACGGAAGCCTTATGACGGGGTGAAGAGAACCTACCTACTGGTACATCTCATTTATCTGTAAAATAAACATTAGATAGAAATAGGGGATAATGTTTTGCTTACTATCCTATGAGGTGAAATAACAGCCTTGTTTTTTTTTAAATTTTTATAAAAAAGTGCTACTATTAATAACGAGTATCTGAAACGTCGGCCCTTCCAGCGAAGTCCTCTTGACAAATTATTTAAGTACGTGTGTGAGGGGACGTGGCCTATTATACGCATGATTGATCGCGTTATATCGTCGACAAACGGCGCCTTTTTAATCTTTTCTCAAACTGCTG